>JAPYYX010002930.1:0-13194 GCA_030522605.1 Cremastinae sp. B BG-2022a
GGCTCCAGAGAGGGTCAGGCGTGACACAAAATTCATAAATTTTGTGAAAATTAAAATTCTTAAAATTTTCATAAAATCTCAGACTATCGGAACGTTACAGTATGTATACGCTCCACATATTATATTCATAAACCATCATCCCCTCTTTCTTTTATTCGGCTCAAATTTTCTTTTTCCCAGTTCTCTTTTTCAATAATACCTTTCCTGCCCTTTCGATGTGTGGTTGCATCATGCATCTACAGATGCGTACGAGTACGCCAAAATGAAGCCCTGAAACATCAAAAAACTGAAAATAAGTAAATTGTGAATAGATACATTATGCCGAGAGATTTGCTTATACATATGTATATACATATATACGGGAGAGTCGGTGCGCAGCTGTTTTCCGCACTTCTGTCACCGCTGGTGGTACATACGTCCATTAGAATTTTCGTGTGTATATAAAATAAAATATAGGCTTTCTCGCTCGCGTGCGTGCGAGCAAAAGTCAGTATTTACAGTGAGCGAAGCAATGTTGCTTTGTGGTGTACATGTGTCAGAAGACACAATGCGTCTCCCTCGCTTTCGCTACATGTCTCGCTCTCTGTGCATATATACATCCATCCTCCTCCCCTTGTCCATTCTTTCGACTATATATATATTGTATATACACTATCAACATTTCTCCTTTGATCCTGAAAATGCCACAGAGCGATAGTCTTGCTCTTCGTGACAAATTTGTTCGCTCTACAACTTTTTCGCCACGCTACAACTACACTACATTTTTTAAGCTTTTTTAAAAAAACATCGACAAGAAATAATGTCAAAAGCATTCCAAAAAGTATATACTTACAGTCAGTCCCGGGAAGAGAAAAAAAATTCTACGCATTTTTTAACACAAATATTTTTCGACATTATGCACGAGAATAAAAAAGCGGTTGAGAAGCAAAATATGTCGATCCTTTTAATTTCGTGTACAGCTAAAAATTTCAATTCTTTTATTTAATCAGTGGTTTGTTATTTTACATGCGCCGAGTATATTACATCTATATAATTCGTAAATTCGAATTTTAGACGTGTAGATCTTTCAGGACAGAGTATAAGTAGAGCCCGATTGCCAACATATATTTGAAAAAATAATCTGAAACGCCAAAGAGTAAATGGGAAGGAACAGAAAAATAAGAATGAAAGAGAAGAGAAAAGAGCGAGCGGTACGACTGGAGGGAAAGAAGAACGTCGCGAGAATAAAATGCCTCGGGAACAGTAGTGGAGGGTCAAACGAGGGGAAAAATTATGAGAGAATGAGGGTCAAAGAGCCATGATTTTCTTTCGGAAACGACAGTCCTCGAGTCTAACGATCCAGTCGTTCAAAAGAACTACGCAAAGCACGCTAGAAACACACACACACACACCCGGAACAAAATGTGTATATTCGTACACGAGCGGATGCCCAGTAGAGTCTGTCCACATATACGAAAAATTCCGTACAAAACGCCCCGTTATCTCATTCTCATTTTTCATTGAATATCTCGGGTCTCGTTACAACTTCAATAAAAATAACTTACAACCACGAATTATCCATCAAATGTATTTCATTATACGACAAAAAAACAATGATAATAATTATGGGGTACCTATATCTCTAATACCAAAGAAAATCAGCATCTCTAATAATGTCTGTCTAACATATATATTTTAATGTAAACATCGAAAACTATAATTAATAGAAAATATAAAAAAAAAGAATGTGCATATTGAGACTTGAAATAGCAATATCGCGATAATCCGAAATTTTGGAGGAGACATGAAAAGTGTTTGACGAGAAAATCGTGAGCGCTCGATGAAAAAAATTACATTTATTCCTATGCGTCACCGCGGAGGCAGAAACGTCTCCATGATTTTTGTCGTGTCTTTGCGCAACTATTTCTGACTCCCCGGGCGTCTGTGAGTTTCGTCTGGACGAAAATAAAATTCTCGATTCTTCGAACGCGGCATCAGTATATAGTGTGGTGTACCTCCTCTGTGATCCTCGGAGCTTTCTCCAGCGTGTAAATCGAATGCAAACTCATAAATATGATAATCCAATAACATCGGCGCTTTCGGTATAGGAAGGAGAAAGAAACGTGTCGATCCGGAGTAAAAATCATCCAGCAGAAATGAAAATAAGTTCGGATGCGAAGGAGAATTCCCATATTTACTTTTTTCTCGTCATTTTCCGAGCGTGCGAAAGCTTTTGACGAGCGAACGGGAATTTGGCGATTCATTGGAAACGTCTGATGCCTAGGAACGGATATCGCATTTTTTTCCTCGCTCCCATGTGCTCCAGAATCCTTTTTTTTTTTCGTGACTAATGTCACATTTTTTCCAGCGATGCTATTTTTTTCCATTCATTTGTTTTCACGAAAGGGATGCCTTTGTTGTTTTTTTTTTTCCGAATCCTCTTTTTTCGTCACTTCATCGTTGTTTTTACGAGGCCACAACTGCAATAGGACGAATTTTGTATCGCTGATGCGTGTGTAAGTTTCGAAAATGCCAAAATTTTGTCCTTTTTTTCACGGCTCACGTATATACACATTTTTTTCTTCGCGCTCGACTTTCCAATGCATTCTGTATTTTTTCGCATTTCTATTCATTCTCGCTGTTCTCACGCGCGATAAAACGTCAAACGCCGGCACGTGATCGATGAATATACCCCCGCCGTTGTAGATTAAATTGCCTTTCTCCACCTGTACATATTTATGTCCCTTGTATACTCGTTGTACGCGAATCAGCAGAGAAGCATAACTGCTATCACGAATGATTATATTGTGCTTCTCTTGCTCCCCCAAATAATGTTTCTTTCTGGGCAAAAGTTTACACGTGTACATAAATGTGTTACATACGGACGACAATTTTCCAACAACCATTTTATTTCATCTGGGTTCACATATTCGATTAACTCATTTTTTCATTCGATCCTCAGCAAATTTTATATACGCCGTGATAAGTAAAAAAATAAGTGCTTCCTCGCCTGTGGATCTTTTCATTCATGGAGAATTCTAGTCCGTAAAATTTCATTGTTTTTTCGACGTAAAAAACTAAGAAAGATATATTGCGCGCGCTTCTTTCGACTCGAACGAAAATAATCCGTACAGAGTTTTTCCATACGGTTGGAAGTTCAGCTCTCTAGGAGGCCAATATGGTATACAGTCCGAAGTGGATAATATACATCAGAAATGTACATATAAGGTTGCAAAACGACGAAAAAAGCCTATATTTGAATATAAAAAAATGTACAGCGGTTGCCCCCGTTTATATTTCTGTATCGAAAAAGATATTGATATGAATATAGTCGTGTCTGTACATCATTTTTGGGTAAAGCCATCGAGAGAAGACCATCGAGGAAATGCATGACTTTCTCCACTTCCGGTGGGCTTGCTTATATGACACCGGGATATACATAGGTATATGTATTGTATATGTATACAATACAAGTGTAGAAAAGAAGATGAGGATGAATAGTATGAAAGCAAGATGGAGAGGGAAAAGACGCGAGTGGTTTTTCTCGAACTGACTGATGCTTCTCCTTCTTCCCCATCTTTTGGCACAGAGGGAAAAGGTTCGCCCGCGGAGAGCTTTGTTGATCCTGAAACGGGAGGATTCTCGTCTCGTTTCTATATATAATGTCTAAAATACACACACATACATAATACGCGAACGCACCGTCGTCAGACCCAAAAGCTTATTCGCCTTCGTACTTTTTATCTCCATATTTCGAATAGTAATGCTCATCCGGATCAATAAACATTTTTCAACATATCCGAAAACAAAAGCATCTACAAAAAATTCTTTCCCAGAATAAAACTTTCAGAAATGTGTTCGAGACAATGATTCTCAAATATGATATAAATACATACAATATACATCATATATTTACTACTAATAATGAAAAGCAATAATAATGAAATGAATAGCATGATAAAATCATAACAAGTCGAAAAGTAGGTATATGGATGTATTTTATATTTTTTATATGTTAAAAAAAGGTTCTTGTTTTTCGTAATTCAAAAAACGGAGCATTCCTTTCGAATGGAAACTCTCATACAGTAAATTTAGTGTGTCTCGTATATATTAAGGAACATATCGCGTGTATAGGATCTAGAGATCAAATCGAGATTCTCGTAAATTTTTGGGGCTCGCGGTATCTTTTCGTTCCGGATGTCTTTTCTCTCTTCCCTCTATATCTTTCGTTCTATCGCGTCTTTTTTATTCTCAGGCGACCCTCGAAACCGGCGAACGCCAGAGTTCATCTTCTGCTTCCTCGATGTATACGATATGGTCCATGTTTACCTATTCCCGTTCCCTTAAAAAAATTACACGTCCATCAGTGGAAACGGTATTCGACTCACGATAACGAATTTTCTTATTGTCAGTATAAATAAAGTAAAATATTTTATATGCTAACTGCACTTTTACACGATTCCAAGATGAAAAAACATTCGAAAAATATCTGTGATATTGAAAAACTTGTATGTCTCAGCTGTGATATCGATAATTCAATATCGCCAGAGTTCACAAGTATTTGTTTTTACCACCATTCATTTTTGTCTTTTTCCTTGCACGTTGTGTATTTGTACCTCTATTATAATAATAACAACAATAATAATGAACTGCGTGGAGTACTTTGCAAAGCCCGTTTTATATCCAATGACGTCGGTGTCATCGGAGAATACTCGAATGCGACAAGAGAGAAAAGAGGAGAGAGAGAGAGAGAGAGATCGAAATCGAGTATAATGGAAAAAAAATATTAACTATCCAATGACAAAGTGATCGCGGATTATCGTGTAAAGTAGAATTTTACTTTGAAGATGATACTATAGACGAATGCCAACGTTATTATTGTTTTTTTTTTCTTTTTTTATTCAAACGTACAAAAGTCGCGAATCTGTTCAGTAAAAATCATCAACAATGTCGTATTGATAATTGCTCTATAACACAGCTTAAAAATAAAAAGATTTTTTTTATGTATATTTTGTAAAGAAAAGTCCTTGAAATTGAATTATTAAAAGATGGCGCGTTATTTCTCTTCTGGACGGCACGAAGACTTTTTTTTCTCTCTCTTGAACTCTGGTTCGTGGACGCAGGATGGTGTACGAGAATTTATAAAATATGCCTCCGTACAGCCTAAAAATAATCCAGATACGAGGCAACGGAGGAGCGAAAAAAGGAAAAAAAGCGGTGTAAAAGGGGAAGCGAGCCGGCGAAGCGAACCGCACAGAAAAAAAAGTAAGCCATGAACGACAGAAACGAAGACAAGGGGAATGATGCAAAAAGGGTGCTGAATATCGAGAAACAAACTTTTTCATTTAAAAAATTCACCTCCGTTCTGTTTGCTCAATTATCTGTCGTGAAATTAGATAAATTGAAAACAATTAATTTTTTTTTTTGAAAATTTAGCATAACACCGTGAGGCATTATATAAAATGTAAATGATCGCGATAAATTATTAAATATATTTGTCTTTTATTCGCGTACGAGGTAAAATTTTCAATTATATTCTAGTCAAGTTTTTTTCAGAGAGTCACACATTTGCGTGAATTTTCCGAAAAGCTTAGTCCAATAATAGTCCAAGCAGAGCCTGAAAGAAGATGATTAGACTCGAGAGGAATTCAGCACGAGTATTTTTGGATAAAAGAGGAAGGATGAGATATGGATATGAGGATAAAAAAAGAAGAAGCGGCGCGTATCGGAGAGGGGAAGAAAAATCGTGGGCGACGTTTCACGGATGAATAAGCCCGAAAGATCATGCACGTACAATATATATACATATCTCCATAGCATCAGGCTTGCGTTATATTTTCAAGGATGAAAACTTTGAAGCGTGGATGCGCGTCTGCAAGAATTTCCGAGGATCGTTTCCTTGCGTATCTGCCACCTGGACTGGCAAGCACACAGACGAGACTATATACACGTGCACCTCGACAAAGAAATTTCGCGTTCGGTGCATGCGCACGATTGAAACGAAAGGCTGCTGTAGATTTTCATGGTATCTTTCTTGTATAGGCAGACATGCCTTCGGCACTACTTGACACTCGGATGGCTTAACCAAGCGTGGGTTAAGCTCACATTCCGCAGATTATCCCAGGCAAGAAAACAAGAAGCGATCTCGCGGAGTATCCCTCTTAATCCCTCATCCGCACTCCTTGTAATGGAAATTTCGCCATCTCCCCCCAACCCCTCCTCCTTTTATTCTTTTACGATACACACGAAATGTTTTAACCTTATACATATGTATTATATTGTATGCATGTGCCACTTCGAAATAGAGAATCAAATTTGTTTTTGATTCTTGATAAAATTGGAAAGACAAAAAATCACAGTTGATCAATTGGCAAAAAAACGTCGAAGATTGAGCATCTTGTGAGCCAACAGCCCGTAGAGATTAATTCTGGCTATAGCTCGGACTGAGGGATTTCTCAATCATCCCCCCATTTTCCTCTCCTCATCCCTCTGTCTCCTCACGAATTCTTAAAGTTCGTTTCTCTCACGAGCATTCACGATCTTATTCCGTACATACATTTATTCTTACACAACATGTATGTGTATGCGATCTAACATGTATTGGATATATGTATGTCGGTATATATGTAGATATGTATGTAAAGGTATATGAATATACTTGTATGTATAAATGAGTGAAAGAGAAAAGAAAAAACGTTGAGGACACTGAGAGAATGCATCGTAATTCACGTTCGAAACGAAATCTTACTCTTTTTGTTGTCGACTGGCAAAGTCCTCGTACCAAACGAGATCGCGAGACACATTCTTTCGCTCTTCTTCTTTTTTTTTTCTCAGCATTGCTGGTAGATATGTATATGTATAGATGTGTATATATATCCGTAAATAGTCGCGAGCAAGAACGCTTCACCCTAAATTGGGCTTGAAGAGAGCAGTAGTCGTACTCAGACCCAAAGAGTTTACTCTCCGCGATTGAGAGGTCACAAAATTCCTCGGCGGCTCCTCTCTCCCTCGTGCTTTCACTCCCCGCTTGCGGGCATTAACTCAGCACGAGATAGAATCATTTATTCTCTCTATTCCAAACACGTATCTCGCTTCATTGAATTTTCATGATAATCACTTCGCTCTTTTGACTTCCTCCAACATTAATCACTGTCAAATAAACAATGCTATTATCGCGAAGAATTTTCAAACTTTATTACTCTGTATCTACATATGTATATGTATGTATATGAAAAAAGTGTCATCTTCTCTTTTGCTCACAATTTTTACAACTCGAATCGAACGATTATTAGGTATGTGTCTTTTCGACTCTGAAGTAAAATATGTCGGAGCCCCAGTCTGGAACTTTTATATAACAAAGATACATATCTATCAATGAAAAGTATTCATGGAGCAAGCAAGTTCTCTTTTGACGTGAACTTATTTTCCAGATAAAAGGATACATACGATTGGCATTTCACCAAATAGCTTACCTATATGTATATCCTATATCTACATGTAGAAAGGGGAGAGCCGAATGAAAAAGAATATCTCGTTGAAAGCTGATGTTGCACAATCGAATAATTCAGTATATCTATTTATATTTATATATGCATGTATAATATATGTGTATGTAATATGTATATAGATACGCATGTGAATGAACGCTTGAAAAAATTCATTTATTACCCCGATTTTTGAATCTGGACGAAGTCCATCTAGCCACGAACAGACGTAAAAAGTGTATACATTCGAGAGAACAGCGCCTAACAAGCAAAGAGTGTGAAAAATGAAGTCTCGAAGAAACATTTTTGTTACAATAATTTCTTATTTATTGCCTCACGCGAATTGGTCGTAAGGCGAGTTCATTTCAATTTGAAAAATGATTCCTGCTTAATAGAAGAAAGTTAAATATCCAAATATCGTTGTCGAGATATATAAAGAGAGATAGGATTGACAGTAATGAAAATGTCATCGGCGCATGAGAAACCGAAAGTCGAGGCCTTTTTCGTAATCTTTCCTATAAATTCTATATACGCATATCTATATACACGTAAGCTCTTTTTTGTAATCGATTTCACGAGCTTAACTATATATACTTCCCTATCGAATCATCTTCGATGATGCCTAGGAGAAAAGATAATACAGAGATATCAGATATACATATGTATAAAGGAGAGAAAGATTCTAGTTTTCGATGAACGACGAGAGCGAAGCGATAAACATTTTTCTAATAGAGCATCGTCCCTCTATCGCGCGTATACAAAGTATACATACATATATATATTATCCGTATAAAATCTCCCCGCGGAGTCGGTACATGTCGCTCATAAATAGTCGACGAACAAATTAACGGTTTCAGCGGTTAAGAACGAAATATCGGACCACTATTATAGCGTGCTTCGAGACCCCGCGAAGACGCATTACTAATTTCCAGTAGTGCAATCAGTTATGAGTCAGGCTGGCATGCTTCCGGGCACGCCAGCTCGCCTCTGCCACCGAATACATCACCGCACTCCCACCAATTCGAAACGGCTTCTTTGCCACAAAATGGCGTCGGTGAATAATTAAAAAATATTATGATAAATAACTCGGTCGAGCAATTACAAATAATATGATGTAAAATTTAAAATTGATCACAACGCATTTTTATCAATTATTGAATTATAATTTTCTACGTCACAAGCATAAGTACACCGAGAGTACGTACGCAAAATTATCATAAAATATATATTATATGATTGAATATAGCTGTAAAAAATAAAGTAAACAAAATCATTTTCACTGGAGAAAACCGTCAGATTGAAATTTGATAAAACTACTCTCTTTGATTCTATATACACCAATTTTTCCAACAACTTGAGAGGCAATCAATCGTAATTTTGACAATTTTCTTGATGAATAATTGAGCCTCGGAGGCTCGATTATGCGCGGAATCGAGGAAATATTCATTCCAGCGAACCGTTTATCTTTCCCGGTACGCCTCGTGTACGCCTCGTGCCCAATCGAGTATACATATAGGGGGTGCGCGTGCATGGGGGACAGAAAGGATGGCAAAGTTCCGTGGTCTGCTCTCCTCTACCCTCGTAAATATTCGTGGACGGAACCCGGGCGCAAATTGGCCGGTCAAACGTTTACGTGTATGTGAGCGTCACTCTTCGTGCCTCTCTGCTCCTCCTTCCCCCGCCCTTTCTCTCTCGCTATTTTCTCTTCTCCTCTCGCCGTTTTTATCGCCGTTATCGTTCTCCTCGTGACAATTCAAACTGAACCTTCCTTAATAGTCAACTCAAGGTTAATAGAGTAATTCCCGAAGAAATCCAACAGCAAAAGCTGCTCATCATCTCAGTTTTATTTAAGACGGTATACTTTCGGTCTACGTCTTTTAGTTTCTCATCTCTCTCTCTCTCTCTCTCTCTCTTACTTTTTCTCTCTGCCCTTTCTCCCTATATTTCGGTATCTTTTATTGCTTTATCGAACCCTTTTTCCCAACCGGATATTTCATTCATCGATTTCACACACCCATGCACAATTTATATATTTAAGCGAATCTGTACGATTAATTCAATACGAAAGTCTTTTTTTTAACACTTACGTTCAAAAAGTTCATTGCTTTTGTATCATAAATCATGAATAGGTATCTACTTTATTTTCACTCCGCCCTTTGATCTTAAGTCGATGACGGAATAAACTTACCTAATCATCATTCACATATTTTCCAAATATGCTCGCGGAAAAGAGCCGTCACGTGTGTCCGTTTATTTTTGATACTCTTATTCTTTCCATTGCGATCTCGTACTCGATATCGATCGAACAAAAGCTGAGAAGCGCGCGATTATATTCAAGCTCGTGTCGCAAATGTCTCGGAATGTATTGCCTTTTGACTTTTTTCCCGTTCGTTTGGGTACACGATCGCACACTTCTTCACTGTCATTTCGCGCGAGGGGTCATTAGAGTACATAACGGGGCTCGAGCTATAAATTTTTCCAGCACGTTAGAGCGCTTTTGCTTTACAACGTTCGCATAATTCAAAAGTCCCTATCAGTATTCGCGTATACCTTATGCATAAATTACGCGAAACATTCCTTCACACCAGTCAGATGCCTGAATCCCCCTCACTTCATATCCTCTTAAATTTTTTCTCCTCCTTGTCCCCCTTCTCCGTAGATTCGTTACTTCATTTGTCATTCCTTCAATTGAAGAAAGAATTCAATTTCCCACACCCCATCGGAAATTTTCCAATTTCGTTCACAGATTTTTATTCATCATTGATTTTCGACATAAACAAATTATCGTAATATTTTATTAGTCTTTCCATACAATATCTTACTCAAGTCAACACTTTTATATAAATTTCTATATATATGTTTGTACTCATTGAACCTTTTTTACCAACTAAAATTACATAGTAACATATAAACATAAGATGCTCATTGGTTTGTAGTCAACGTATAGCATATACATATATAGAAAAATAGAGTTGATTAAACACGGAATGACAGCGAGATGAGGTAGCAAAAGAGGATGGTTTGGGCGAAGTAGCTATATAATGAAAATATGTATGAGACGAAGGCAATCGTCGTGTCGGAATGCCCAATTCCGTACGGTCGTTTGATCGTTTTCGACATTGTTATAAAATGTCAAATGCGGCACGCAGTGTGTGATGCACTCGCACCACTAACCTGCTTTCTGTGCTTGTGATAAAACGCAAATGTTTTTGCCAAGCCGATCACGCTTGGATTTAATCGCGTACAAGGATAAACGTACGAAATTATTTTATTTGTATTACGTTAGAGCGGTTATCATGTTTATTATTAGAGTCGAATTTTTTTTTTTTTTTTTTTTTTTTGTAGAGAGTGAAAAGGTAAGCAAAAAAAGTTCATTCATGTATAGTTCTCGACTTTATGTATGTACATTCTATTCTCCAGAGCTTACGGAAAAAAAACAATTGTACATATTTGTGAAAAATTTCATCGGTTCGTATTATATTTGGAAGTGTATCATCACGTCTCGGGCAAGATATGTGTGTTCGCTTGCAGTTACAGGAGATTTTTTTTCTTTTCAAAATTATCTTATTCTTCGTTGAATTTAGCTCTTATTTTAAACAAATTCTTTCGTTCGACTTTTCATTCTCTTCGTACGTAGAGTGCGCGAAATAAGCATCAGGAGGTTAACAGAGGCAAATTTCGATGTAGCAATACGCGCAAAGTCAATCGTTATGCAGTTGTTGAATAACATGGCAATTAACGTTACGGTCAAGCCCTTTCCTATTGGAATAAACCGAGTGAACGCTCTTGTAATTGGTAACAAGCCGTGTGTATACTAAATAGCCTTCGAAAGCTATCTACACAGCGATTCACCGATGCCCCCGATATATAGCCCTCCGCGCGCGTATATATTTAGAAACGATCCCTGGCTCTCCGCGAATGCCTCTGTACAACTCTCCCGTGCAAAATTCTCCAACAAAATTTATACAAGAGCAACCCTCAAAAGCCCCTTCCTTATTCCTCCTTTTTTCGTAATTAACGTTACCCGGGACGAAATCCACAAATATTTACATTCCGAGATGAATGTAAATCGTTTTTTTCTCTTTTGTATAACGGGGAGAACAACACGATTCAGTAGAGAAAACTTGAAAAAAATGAATTATAATATCATCGAGGCTTTTATAGATTTTCTTCTTCATTGATGCTCTGAAGTAAAAAGTCTAGTCGTTTTTCGGTATTTATTTTCATAATGCCTTTTTTTCATTACGAGTCCTCTTTCTTTATTATATAGGAAAAGTTCATTCTCTTTTCGTAGCGCACTTTTGTCACTTTCGCTCCGGCGAGCTGGCGCGCGGCCTCGTAAAACGCGAAAGGAAGAAGAGGAGAGAGGAAGGAAGCTCGATTAGTCTCGCGGGTTCATGATATAAGCCGAGCACGGGAATATCATTACTGAATTTTATTGCTCACTGGAGAGCGAAGGAAGGAGCGAATGAAAAAAAAATGAAAATAACGAAAGATTTCAATTTAGATATAGAGACGTCGGTGACGCAGAGAAAGAAAAAGGCGCGAGGAGGAAAGGGAGGGATAGAAAAAAGAGATAGCGAACAATTTCCGCAATAAGTCGTATATAAAGTAACTGCTGCGGTGGTCATTAAAAAATTGATTGACTATACACTCATCGATGCGAGTAAACCACTTATAGACCACTTATTCGAAAGTATTCAATTTTTCGGTGCCTATCGAAACAAACGTACACCGAGCGAAAAAAAATCATCACGTCGAATGGGAAATGAGGATGCAAAGAAATTGAAAAAAACAATGGACCGACGCGTCAAAAAAAGAAAGAATCAAAAAATTGAATTAAATCATCATCACAGGATAGAAATGTCGAAAGTGAATATTGTTCATAAAAATAAGAAAAGTAGTGAAAAGATGTAAATTCCACACAATGGTTTTTAGCTCAAAACCCCAACGTGGATGAAATCAGAGAGCTCGTTTCCGATCAAAGAGACAAATTTTCAAGGTGAATGTAAGATCGGAGGTGACTTTGTCTACATACATATATACATATAGTGGAAACATATAATTACGGCGTCAAGGATGTCTATAGATACAGAGAAGATTATTTCTACAGGAGAGATTTCGGTAAGCCTTTCGAATTTGCAGCATCTCCGTCGACTCGGTCGAGCATATGATGTTTGCTCTCTCGCTTTTTCGATCCAACTTTTTGTCCCCTCTCCCCCCTGTATCATTCGCCACAGTATAACAAGTAGTGCTTTTCAGTGATATATTACGCATATATATATATATATACATATATATGTATGTACTGATATAGAGTATAATAAAACTGAAATGCTCTCGGTTGGTAGTACAAAGCGTATTACATGTGGAAGAGAGAGGTCGGCCATCATCAGCGTTGTCAACGTATAAAACGCGCGCGAACACATATATCTACATCTACATATACACATATGTTGTATATGTACAGAGTCCTCCGGCTCTAGCCCGAGAGACATACGTCCAAATGGACACGACATTCGCGTTACATTCCGTTACACTCAGCGATAATCCGGCGCATTATTTCACCTAAAAAGGAAAATTTGAATCTATTGTTTCTCTTTATAAAGAGAGAGCATGTATGTAACCTGATGGAATCAAGAGTCGCGGTAGAGACTCGAGGCAAGTACATTTACGGAACGTCAACTGTACGCTCTCGAGCTACCGCTACTCTTTTTCTCCGAGTTTGCCG
>JAPYYX010002931.1:0-25734 GCA_030522605.1 Cremastinae sp. B BG-2022a
ATGGTATTTCAAGAATTTTTTACGAGATCAATGATGTGCGAAAAAAGCGCATGAACATTGTGTCCAAATTTGTCCTCTCCGGTCCTTAATGGGTTAATTTGTTATTTTTCCGACGGATTTTTTAAAAATGTTGTTGCATAGAAAAACCTTCTATTGACAATTACGAAAAAAACACACACAAAAATTCACTCCCATCTGGGATTACATACACGCGGCAAATCATTTTTATCAAGAGACGCGGTAGCGGCTCGACGCCAAGTATTATATATAGAGTTATCATATTTCTGTCTGTAATAATTGGTATTTGATATACAATATTTAACTGAATATGGTACACGGCAATTCTTTCATCCGTTATTTTTCTGGAATAATTTTTTTATTCAATATTTTTGTGTAACCCGACTCTTTATTCAAGTTCAATTTTTGCTGTGGCTCTGCTCAATATTTAAACGTGATTATACCATGAAATAACTGAAAATTTGCGAATACATTGGGGGAAAAAAATATGAAAAGTATGATGACACATGGTAATTGCACTGAAATAAAAAGAAGTAAAAAAACATTGACCGACTGTGAAGAAATTGCTGTCGACATAATAGTTTTGTTTCTTGCGATACTGGTCTTTTATTTTTTTCCAGGTGGGAAGGTGTCACAGGATCAACGACTCTCTCCACGATGTATAACACTAAAATGCCTAGGGGTTCTTAACACCCCTGCTGCTTTTCTCTCTCATCGTTGATGTCATTCCCCGGAGTCTTCTGTCTCCCTCTCCCTTTTCCACTTTTTCTTTTTTTCTCTATTTTCTCAGCCTGTGTATACGAGGTCTTCATCGGGTGAGAACAAGAGGAGATGGGAGACGAAGAAAGGGCGAGAGAGGTCGACAAGAAGATTGAAGAGAGAAAGAATGTAAGAGAGTGAGAAGCACGGAAAAGTCGAGTCTGCCACAGCTGGGCTTTATGCACAGTCGGAGAGAAGCTTTTTTCGTAATTACCCTTCTCTTACGTCCTCGTGCACTTCTCGCTCACGCTGCGACTCAAATGAGAGAGAAAGAACTGACTTGAAAAAAGAAAGCGAGAAGTGTGACATTCTTGAGAAAAAGCACAACACGTATTTCCTCTTAAAAAATGAGAGGGAAAGAACGCTGTTTTCTTCTCTGTATTCCTTTTTTTCTTTTTCTTTCATTTTATTCCTTTTAACCGCATGTTCTCTCAATTGTAGCTTCGACGTGCAATTATTGTCCTTTCAAAATCGAATTATTCACTCTTATCGCGATGCAGGAATTCATTGATGACTGAATAATTTTGGAAGCAACGATTCACTTGCCCTTTGTACATTAGATACATCAATCCCTTTTACCTCGCGTTCAAGTACTCTTCTCGTGCTTTCGGAATTTCACTGATTTCAATCAGAAACGTCTGGTTTACGTGATATCGAAATGGCACTGCAATTTTAATAGAAACCTTTTTAATTATTAAAATAGTGTAGCGAGGGAACCGACAGTCGTGGACCCGTTTCGGCGGTCCCACAAGTTAAGCTGCCATTGGGCGCGGCCAATACTTGGATGGGCGCTGAGCGGGAGGTGGTTTTTTCTGGGTTTTTCGACGTTTGACAAATTCGAAAAACCCAGAAGAGACATCACCGAATGTATCGGCACGGGTTTTCTGTAGTTTTCTCGTGCCCATGTGCAAACATGTACGAATGCGATACAGGTTAGGACTGAAGTCGGCTGCAGACGCAAACGGGGGGGGGGGGGGGTAAAGACTGGTAAACGGAAGGTTGTAGATAAGGCAGGATTGTGAGTCGGCTGTAAAAATCCAAAAGGATGTACAGGATAATCGATACTATACTACTACTAGCGGAGAGAGAGGCACGATGGTTCCCTTAAGGAAAAAATGCTTGTAAGCTGATTTTTTTTTCATTCGCATCACTTTTTTAATCCCTCGACACGTGTACGATGTTCACATGTTGCGTCCATTCAAAAATAAAAATTGGGAAATGTGGGACGCGATGGGCTATAAAAAATTTATTACTTGAATTTGGTAATGGTTAAGAAAAGGTCGCCCATCACCGATGGGAGCGGGAATGTATGTGGAGGGGCGACCTCTCTCATCACAACCCTCCCACATAGGCCCGTCGCTCGTCCCTCCTCCAATAGTCAATAGTTAACGTTTATTGTGCGTATATGAAAACATGGTTGATATGTGTGAAGATACATAAGAAGATAGTGTGAAGATAGTTTTTCAAAGGATTTCAAAGCTGTCAGGTTTTTAATTCGAATTCGAAGATGAGTGCTTTGGATGGGTGGGGTTGAGTATTTAAAAAACGATTTTCTTCATCAAGTTGTTAGAAAATACATGTATGTATTTAGTTGTCAACAATTTTGTTGGGTTGGGTTGAGTCCACCTCAAATCCATCCGAGGTACGTCCGTCCGTCTGCGCGAAAGATCTTTTAATAAATAGCTTCCATCTCTATAATTATTATTAGTCATTACGCCCTGCCGACCATCACACAATTAAGGACATATAGATGCACTGGAAATTTTCTGCCATGCCTATTGGATGAAACACTTATCGCAGAGTCGATTCTTCTTGCACATTTAGGAGACGAAAAAAAACTTTGAATTTTTAAAAGTCGTTTACTTTAACCGTTGATATCTTGAGGGGGTGGTTTGGTGCGGGGTCACCCTCATCAACGGTTCCGCCACTCTCACTCTCATCGGGCGTGGGGGATCTTTTCTTACCTTTACCTTGAATTTTTCTTTGCTCCTTTTACATTTTGGCCAGTCCCGTGCTAATGATCTAGCAAAAATAAGTACCAATGCTAATTGGGTCGCATGTTGAGCTCCATCTCTGTTGTAAATGAGCCTGGACAACATACAACAGTAGAGCCTGAAGTCATCATTGAACCGGAAGAAGAAATTATCACCCATTCATCAAAAACTATACATTTGATGAACATAAGCGTAAAAATTTTAGGGGACCCATCTTGTACCTCTCGCCTATATACATTATACATACATTATACGTATATTTTTTTGGTTTGAAAAAACGCAATGATTGTGATCTGGAGAGAATATTTTTGAAATGATGAAAGTCATTCCGGAGGCTTCATCAATTGGAAACCACCGGATCGGCGATGAAAAATTGACAAAAAAGTTTTGAAAAAAATTCACGGAACGATTTATTTTGTTTTATGCAATATGGTGATCGATCGTATATCGCACGGGTTGTATCGTTGCGGTTGACGTATCGCGTTACGTCGAAAATTGTCTCGTTCGAAAACCGTCGAAGAGGAAAAGGTGGACGAATATTTGTATTCGAGAAAAAAAATATCCGACCTATATATATTTTTTTTTCGCCAAGCCATAAAAACCACCTTTCGTCCTCTGAAATTCCGATCGTGAATTTTATATACGCGCGGAAAAACAATGGGGAGTGCCTCGTGAGAGAGAAAAAAGTCAAACGCGATCGAATTCATCGTTGAAAAAAAAAACAGAATGGAAGAAAGCTCGTATCTTTCGTGACAAAACGATCATCTTTTTATTTCGAGGCTATGGAGACGTGTGTTACGCTATGCGATTCCATGTTTGCGATGTTTTACGATTCTATGGTCAACGATAAATAAAAATATACCTGTATGGAGAAAAAAAGAAAAGGGCAGACAGAGTATATGTTTCAAGGAACAGGTTATAAAACTTATGGGAGTTAAAGCACATACACGATTCCCGTTTCATTTCGTTCCATTAATCTTCATTCTTCCCCACGGAGCTGCCCATGATTTCACACCTCGATCTTCATTTACGCGAATAACGCCTTGTTCACTACTAAATCGATGGACGCTAAGAATTATATCACAGTATACACGAATTCGTCGTTACAAAAAGAAAAATCACATTTCTTTTCTCATGAGAGAAATCGCGAAAAATAATAATCTCAAAATTCGAAAAATTTCAATTCAACAATTCAAAATTGATTAAAAAATGAACCATCAACCATGTAAGCGTGTTACAACCATTGGTTGTATGTAATCAATTTTGAATTGTTGAATACAATGTATGTAATAGACGCATACATCGTTAATTCATTAGACAATCATAAATACGAAAAAAAACAGATATCCAGCCATCAGTCTTGGAAGATATGAGGCGGGGAAAAGAAGAAAGGAGACAACGGCCGTATAGCTAAAAAGCCGGGTAGTGAGGAAAAAAATAAAGGTCGACCAGTGCTGCTGATTCCAAGAGTAACGACATAAAAGCTCTCGTCGTCTCGTTAATACCGTTCCGTGTGCAAGTTGCTATATAACGCGGTAGCACACATTCACAGGAAGGAAAGACAGAAGCAGCCACGGACTGGTGGTATTATACGAGTTATACCCGACAGTAAAACGCGTCCAAGATAGTAGACTCTGGGGAGGAAGGAGACCAGTAGAAAGATGGAAAGCAGGAGCCGTCGAGGGGAGGGAACGAGGGAGGAGGAAGGGTTAGCTTTGATGGTCTAGACGCGAGCGAGGAATCCAAAGCACGTAATATTCGCAAGCTCTTCGACGCCCCCCTCACCCTAACCCACACACACACACACACACACACACACCCGGTCTTCCTCTCTCACGCAGTTTCCATCCAAGGATTGATGCGCTTCGTCGGTTAATGTGCTTGCTACACCGAGTTAAGTATTGGTTTTCCCATATAGATTCACGATGCGTTCGGATCTTGATAAGAAACAAGTCAGAGAACAAAGAGAGAGCGTAATCATTCTGTATGCAGTAGATGTCTGATGCGGATATATATCTCGGAACAAAATCTTTGGGTTGATGCTACTGGAGGGGCGTAGAGGGAAGGGTTACGAGCCCCACATTTGAATTTGTATGCGTTTGTATATAACATAGTGTATGTCAAAAAGTTTTAATAAAAACCGTACGAAATTCGACAGTAAATATCACTGCGGTCGAATAAATATGATGAAAACAAATTTTCTTCCACATTCGAAACTTTGAGGGCTATTTATTCGGTCACAAATTTATCATAATAATGAAAATCAAAGGGGATGAAGCAAATTATATACATATATGTCTGTTTGCAAACTTTTCGACAGTTTCGCTTAAATTTATTCGTGAATGCGTGGGTAAACAAACATCAAGATCGATACGTACGTGTATTTGTGCATGGCATTATACGTGAACATCAAGTACGGTTGATAGGTCTTTTGGCGAAGGATGTATTCCGGGGAGTATTAGGGTTTTCAAGGGAAATTCAGGGGTGGTGCTTCGGTTGCGCGCACCTTTCTCTTGGAAGCTCGGTCTGGATTTCGGTTTCGAGGAAGTGTGAAGGATGCCCATTTCACATAGAGCGTGCATCAAGAGTCTCAAGAGCGCGCGTGTGCACACGGGTCGAATAAAGATCGGTGAGGGTGAAACGGCAGAGGAGAGAGATCGAATAACGGGGAGAGTGAGGATTTGGAAACGATGAGGGAGAAGAGAGAATGCTCGAGAAACCGGGAAGTATCATCTCGATGTGTTATTGCTATAACAGACTCGATATATGTCCGGTACTTAAGGACACACGTACGCATGCACACACGCTCGCACAAGAGGTTGATAGAGAGGCGTACACGGATAAGCCAGCGGATGGAGCCAAGTTCGTCATGGAGTTCAAGGATGAGAATAAGGATCCTCCCGCCAGATTGTCTCTGTCTGTGCAGATGTATTATATTATTGTCCGGCATTCGGAACAACGTTACTCTTCCTACACGGCGAAAGCTCCAGCGTGTTCGACGATGAGGAAAGCTTTTCAGCTTTCCAGTTGGGACGACGCGCGCTGAGAGGAGAATAAAAAAAAAGCGAGGAATTTCTACTACTTGGGGCAATTTACTGACGTGAATTTACGAAGGAGCTTTTTCGAGACGTGGGGGAAAAATATACGAGCGGTTTGGAGATGAAGAAAAGGCCCATTTTGCTCGTTCCTATAATTGCAAGCTCGGCGATTGCTTTTCGTGGAAAGCTATACGTAAAATATGTATACTACGGATGTTTGGAAGAAAAACAGAGAGTATATGGTAAGTAGCTAAAAAAGAAAACGAAGAGAGAGAGAGAGCGCAAGGAGCTATAGCGTGATAATCGACGCGGAAAATACGTATCCACGAAAGCTCAAGTCGGTGTAATAGGTGGCATTTAAACGTTTAAACCGGACGTGAATATGTACATGGGCTCCGAATCGATGTTTCGGTTCGACGATTCAGATTTCTATTTTCGTCTTCTCCCCCACCTTACGTTTTTTCGCAATTTCAAGGGAATTTTGGAGCACAGAGAGCGAACTCGAAGCGTGCATCGAGCTGGCATCAGCGCGAACCATAAGCTTTTATGAGTCCATTAGTGATAAGCTCGCGAGCAAGACAGAAAAGGGAGCTCCTTGGCAAGAGCTTCAACGAGCTTCGTTACGAGCTTTCTTCGATTAGTCACATCTGATTGTATACGGAGAGCGGAGTTATCGGATCTTTCCGAGTCACAGGAAGGGGTGGAAAGCCATAATATCACTGCGCGGAAGAGGGCTCGCGCACCCCCTCGATATTCTCAGCTCCAAATATCCAACCGTGTTTGAGCTTCACTTTTTTCCATTTGAAAAACTAGTTCTAGCGTGTTACTTTTTTACTCCGCTTTTTTTTGTCTTTTCAACGAGGTATATTAGTTCTAGCACAATTTTTTTTCGGTTTTTACGAGCTTTGACTTTTTCCGACTTTCCGCACAGCACCGTGTGGAAAGACGAATACGCTCGTAAGAGTAAAATTGAGGAAAAGAAGGGAGATCAGACGAGTGAGGGGACGCCAGCGTTATGCGAAAAGCTCCAAGAAAACCTCTCTCTCTCTCTCTTTCCCTCTCTTTTCTTTCGTATTTCGTTTCTCTTTTCACCCAGTGTCTACCCCTGTCTTGTTTTCCCTCTCTTGTTTCATTCGACGTTGAAAAATCGTTTTCTACTGTGGTTCCCTGTTCCCTCGGTATTCAATGGGAAAACAAAACGAGATCTCTGGGACTCTGGACCGGGGGCGTCCTCGTCTCTTTTGTCCAGCGAAAGAGCCTCTGTCTCTTTCCTTCCAGCTCCGTTCACGGTTTTTGTCTAAGCCTCTAGACCCCTCCTGTTCCGTCTTTCTCTTTCTTTTACTCCCGAGATCACTCCCGTCATTAATCCAACTCTCATTTGAGAATGGACCTCTGCCAACCTGACCACAAGAAATTGCTACGTCGCTCGTCATATACTGCTTACACAAAAAATCTTCTCATTTTACATCTCATATTATTATATTCCAAATTTTCTTAACGTATAGCTTCACCGTTGCAGAGTTTCCGTTCAATACCATAATAAATTTGTAGAAACTTTCTGTATCATATGCTCATGCGCCGTATAAAAACGGAAACAGTAAAGCTTACCGGTCACGAATAAAAATAGTTTTTTTTGAAAACCGTACATTTTAGTAACATCTCATAAGAGTTTCAATTTATTAGTCCGTTGATTACACGAAAAATAGGCAATATCAACTTGAATTTTGAGTCGGTTGTACTTTAGTTGATTCTCTAAAACTTTTCCTATATATTGTAGAATTATATCGACGCCGCTTTTCTAGCCGAGTCTTAAATGTTATAAAAATAATTCTACTATTTTTATTATGAAAAAAATTCTATCACATTTTTTCGAAAGCGTTTAATTTTCCATTGCGCGTAGAATTGCTTTCATTTACACAAAACGTAGATATCAATTTTTCATAATTGACAGAAAATCAAATTTGGTTGAAATTTGTTTCTCCGCTTTCAATGTTTTTTCCTCATATCGGAACAAAAGAAAGAAAATCGAATGTTTCGCGTATAATCGAGTCGAGCAGGAACTTGGAAAATTATACAGTGCAACAGACTTTCCTCCCTCTTCCACGGGACAAGCGACGTTTATTACACGTTTCTTCTTTTTCGATTTTTTTCCTCGGATCCTCTTGGGTGCACGTAACCGAGCAGAGCCCATGGGATTTTCTTCTATTATACGGACAAGAGGGAGAGAGAGCGAGACAGAATGGTGTCAGTTCATGTATATTTTACTTTCTCACTTTTCTCCCGAATAAACTGATATAATAAGAGTTGGGCAGACCGAAAGAGAGTGGAAGAGAGAGAGAGAAATATTTGACTGTATATATCCCATAAATCTGAGCAAAATCGAGAGAAATCCTTCGAGATTGTACCCCGTCGTACGCCGGCGATGGAAATAAAAAAAGGGACGGAGGTAAAAGGATGAAAAATCGTAGAAAGAAAAATTTATTTGTGGTCAAGCACGAGGTAACAAAAAAAAAAGTATATTTCATATCGATAAATCGGTATAGTAGTTAGGGTCAAGGGATACCGAATACAGTTTTTCCCATCCGCGAAAAGACCTTTTTTCAATAAAAGAACCATCGGAGGGTTGAAAAAGCAGTGGAAACTAAATGACTTCTGTTTTCAGTTTTTTTTTCTTCTTTTCATTTGTTTCATTGCGATGGAGAGAAAATAAAAAAAAAATTGCTCGATCGGTAGAATAAAGCGTCATTGTGTTACTGTTTGGTACTCTTCTCTCCAAATGATATACCATCCGCAAATGTACACGATTCGGGTTCATTCCGACACAGCGTATAAATAAACAAAAGTTCATCGAACTTAACCGTGGCATCGGGTGATGGCTGTAATGTGCGAAAGTAAGAGAGGCGAAAATGTATGAAATAATTGCTATTCGGGTGCAAATGCTTTGACCCGAATTTCTTGCTTTTCCCATATATTTGTATAACCGCAATGTAATTTGGCAGTTTCATCGACCGAATTCAGTCCACGCGGACGTATATTTCCCCACTTTCTCGTTCTACGGATTTTCGGGTTTCCATTTTTTTCCTTTTTTCTTCGCCGCTGCGAGAGAGGTCGCGGGGAGCAAACGAGAGAGAGAGAGAGAGAGAGAGAGAGAGAGAGGAGACGCGAAAAAAGAGAAGAAAATAGGAATGCGCGCATAGATCGCGTGCGCTGACCGCGCCCTCTCGCAGAAGCGTCACCGAACTACAACGGGGTTCCGTGATGCGCACCGAATTTCTCTTTCTCTCCCCCAAACTGCCCGTGTGTCCCAATCAATTATGCGGACGCTCGTTCGTTAGTTTCGACCAATCCAATTTCGGTGAAAATGTAAAAATTGCCGCGGAACGAGAGCAAAGGAGAGGCAGAAAGGAGAAAGAGACCGAGCACGTAGTGTGTATAACGCGGACATGAACTTGCAAAAAAAGAGAAGAAAATAAAGTTAAAAAATAAATAAACGAGTTGGGCAGGACAACCGCGAAATGGACGATTTTTTTCTCGGCCGATGGGATTTCCAGAACACATATAGCGACACGTACCAAAAAAGAGCTTTTCTCTACGTGTCAATTTTATACATTTTTGCTTTAGCGTTTGCGTTCGTTTCTGTTTTTTCCGTTTTTCTATCGATAAATGTGCAACACAGATGAGAAACAACATGAGGGGGAGAATTAAAATTGAAACAACTTTTTTTCTGTTATTCCTCTAATCGAATTTAGGTTTATCCAAAAAGTTTTGTGTAAAATGTCAAAAAACAATTTTTCCTTTTTTTTTACTAAAATCAAAGATTATTTCAACACCAATAATAATAATAATAATGCATCATTCTTAATGTAAAAAATGAATTATCCTCTTTTTCGTTCACGAGAGAGTCCATGATAAAAAAGGCAAAATTTTCTAACAAAAATCATTAATTTGACGATTATTCCCGATAAAATTTGGATCTTTTTCGGCTTACTACGAGATTTTGAATAATTTCGTGCGGTACAATCGGTAATGACCGATTGTGCGAGAAAATTGATCGCCAGAGTGAACACACTGGGAACTATGAGAATCGGGCTGAATTCCAGGAGAACGGAGACGTCAAAAGTCCTGGGATCTGTTGCTCTTTGGCTTCGATAATCTCGGCCATTAGCATCCAAACTTTCATACGCGTTGGGAAGCGTGTGTTCGATTCGCGTGTACGGAGTTACCTCGTAATATATCACTGATGGTTAATCGATCGTGGAAAATCCGGAATTTCCGGGCGCGAAGGATCGCCGGAGTTCTCTGTGACTTGACGTGATGACAGCTTCCGAAAGGACGTGGAGGGAGAGAGAGAGAGAGAGAAAGAGATGTATAGGGAAAACGTGAGAGAAAGAGGAAGAAAGAGAGAGAGAGAGGGGGGGGGGTGGGGTAAATCGAGAAGGTGATGATCGTGGCGGATCCAATTTCTATAATCTGACGTGAGGACTTCTCTGGCAAAGAGCATGTACGTATATTTATATACGACTCCACACGAATCAGCGTATACATAGACCGACAGAGAACGAAAATGCGAGATCTCTGGCGTGTTGCAAAGCTCGGGAAATCTTGAATTCTATGTTTGCGCGCGCACTCGCGCACACACATACATTCGCGTGTTGCGGGTTAGGACCTGCATTTCTCAGTTACTTCGAAAGCGAGAGAAGCGAAGGAAGGAGAAACTGGGAGTAACAGCCAAGAGAAAATTCACCCCTTCGAAACCTCGTATTTCTCTCTCTCTCTTTCTACGTTGCCCTCTATCTCCATCTCTCGCGCTCTTTGCTTTCAACCCCCACCGCACGTTTATCCCCGTGCCGGTACTGCCAGCCAACTGGGAAATCAATAATTCCGTTTTCTTGAAAGTCTGTACGAACGGGAAGAAGAAATAAGGAAGAAGAAACAGCTCGAAAAAGGATGAGAAGGAAAGAGGGAAGGAAGAAAAATTCGAGGGATGCTTAATGATGGTATCACGAGAAAAATTACTGTTTTCCGTCTTAAACTTTTTTCCTGGATATAGATATTATTTTATAAAAAGATACTCATCTTTTTACTTATGCACTAGAAAAAGTTTTTACAGGATTTTGTCATGCAATAACGCGTATGCTGATGGTGAATCATATTCGATAGAAAAATTTAAACAGTTTTTGAGGGCTCAACGATGAATAAAAATTTTCAAATTTGCATTATAATTCGTTCGCTCAGCGAAGATTCCAAAAAATTGAGGATCGTAAAACGACCAAAGGTTTGACATCTGGCGTCCGGTCATTACGATTCCGCTATTTCTTTTCCCTACGAAATTATTCTATTCTCTTCTAAATTATTCTTCTTCTCGTTTCATCAACTTTTTTACGATATCTTCGTCTCTCATTCGCCGTTTTTTTTCTTTTTGCAAAACCATTTCGTCGTCTTCGAAAGACTCGGGCTCTTTCTTTTTCCTTTTATACGACGCGGCGTTCCTTTTTTTTCTCTCTTTTTTCCTACATTTGAGCGTTTCGCTCGTGAAAATTCCGCTCTTCCCGAGTTCGTCCATACACGGCAATATTTTTTTACCCTCTCATTCACGAAGCCTGTATTCTTGCAGCACTTTTTGGCACTTGCATTCAGCGTTTCACCGCCGAATGTAAATATACGCCGACGTTGAAATGGAAGGATAAAAATAAAGTAAAAAGGAAGTAAAAGTGAAAAAAGAAAAAAAAATAAAAGGAGCGGCGAATTTTTGAATTTCTGAGAGTTCTCGGAGCGCGAAGATTTCCGGTATTGTCCCTCCTCGCGAGAAACTACGGCGACGACGACGACAACGACGAGAAACGACGTCGACGGATGAAAAAGTAAAATACGCGCTAAGAAAGTGCGGAGTCTCGTGTTTCTTGTATCATTGTCGTGAAATATGATAAACCAGAAAGGGACAGTAGGAAGAAGAGAGAAACATGGACAGACATAAAAATAAGTTGAAGGGAGAAAGAGAAAACTCTTTCGCGTCCAGTGAATTTCCCGCAAGCCGGGCATCCGGTTTAGCTCGCTCGAGGAAAGAGAGAAATAGCTTCTCTGGTGTGTTTTTGTTATCAAGATACGAGCACGGGGAATGTCGTCGAAAAATGAAAGAAAAAAAAGAAACTCATACAAAAATGACTCGTTGCAAGCAGGAGACTTCTCTCTTCCTCCTTTTCATTTCTCGAATAGAAAAAAATCCGTCTCTCCAGAAGTAGACTACCGGTTGGTCTCGCTTTCGCTGCGTATACACTCCGGTGTACTTTTATTGTGCGCGCGCTCGCGAGATAGCCAGCGAAAAAAAGAACCATCCGAATGGAAAACAGAATAAAAAATGGAAAAGCATCTATTTACAAGTTTCTACAGCGATGCTTTACCTCTCTTTTTTTATCATATCCTTTTAATTCTTTTTTCCAAATTCATAGAGAGAACAAGCAGGAAGCGGAATAAAATAAAATAACGGAGGCCGGAGATGTTGAATGAGAGAGATGAACGAGAGATAAGGAGTAGAAAATCATATAGGGGAGAGGAGGGCAAAATGGGGTACCCCAAAATTTTGGTGAACATTTTTAATATTTCAAAATTTGACAAAGCTTAATATCAAAAAGCGTTTTCTTTACCAAGAACATTCTATTTGGTGATTGCAAAACACATTGAAACAAAAATAAAAATCAAAAACCAACATGGCAAATAGAAAAAGATGATTTCCTTTGGGAATGAGATACATTTAAACGAAAATCAAAATAAAACATGAATTAGATACTTGAAACAAAACGTCAAAGCTAATGATAAATTAACAAATTATAACAAATTATAAAACAGAAAATTTTTTCTTACTTTTGGGAGGGGTATACTCCATTGATTCGCTAAAAAAAATGTATTTTTTCTCATGGCAGCTGGAAATTTAATTTTTTTTCCTTCAATTGTGATTAAAAAACAAAAAATTCAGCATATTTAAACCCTTGGAATCGGAAATTTCTCTCAAGTACCCCATTTTGCCTCCCTTTGCCCTATACATATATTTAGCGGGAGCAACGGAGGTATAACGGTACCTACCGCGACTATATGTCCAAGATATTCGTAAAACCTCAAGAGATACGTTTCACTTCGGCGTGTGCGTCCGCATGTACGAATAACCTACGGGAAACTGCGTCCGTGATGGCATTAGGTCCCATCCAACGCAGAAATAAAACGATCGAGGTACGTGCGAAACGAGTCTTATTCCGCTGAGTTCAGGACACTCTTGCTCGACGATCATGCTCTGCTCTTTTTCCGCGCGCGCGGCATCAGAATCATTCCTCTCGCATTCTCTCAGCTTTTCTTCAATCTCCTTTTTTTTACTCTCTCACTCTAGCGTCTTATCCTCTTTTCTCCCCATCGTCGATAATATCTCTTTTCTTTATTTCACATTTTATTCCGCTATTTTTTAAATGACGCTCTTCTCATATTTTATGTCTGACGTTGACGAATACATTCATCTTGATTTTTTTCAATTTAGGTTATGTGTTTTTTATTTCGACATTATTTTCATGTTTTTCTCTCACTCGTACTTTTCTTCCTTCATTTCTTATTGAGCTCTTATCTGACTTTGATTTCTCATTTTATTTTTTCTTCGTCGGATAAACAACCGTCGATTTGTATATTGACATATTTTGATACAGTTTTGTCTTGTAAATTGAAAGAAAAGTATTCAAGTTTTTTTTTCCTTTTTTATATAATGATACTTATATATTTTATTGAGTTATCATACATACTTGATCGTTGAAGAAGTTCTACTTAATATCCTTCTAGTTTTCATCTCGTTCATTAAAATTTCGTTTCTCGTTATTCTTCCACCGATTGTTGTTTTTCCTTGCGCTTTTGGTATCCTCTTCAGTATATTTAGTGCACGCGACTGTGAAACTTTGGCACGGATACAAGAAAGGGACGTTAGTCAGCAGCAAGCGGAGTGATAATCCGCGGACGTTCGAAACCGAATCGCAGAAATCGTGGTTTTAAGCGAAACGACTTTACACACGTTTCTTATTGTACTTCCGATTCGGAAAGCAAACGTGCAAAACCGAAAATCAGAGTATCAAGGTAGAACCATCGATAACAAATTTTTTATACATACGGACGACTCCTCGTAAAAGGCTCATGATAATTCCATCTTTATTTTGATCGTGGTCAGAGTTTCGTAAATATGTTAATTATTGTAGCTCGAATTGTGGTTACCACCGTCAAATTTTCATGAGAATTCACGTAGTAATAATTTTAAAAAACAACGGGCGCGTCTCCCGCAAGCTCTTTTTTCCGACCTTTGTTCATTAATCAATGAGTAAATAATTCTCATGAAAATTTGGAGCAGAGGCAAATTCTTGGGATCGAAAGAAATAATACTGTAATTTTTTCAAGTTTGATTATTCGATTTTGAGAGTGAAATCCGGTACCTATGAAATCCAAGGAGGTCACGTGGTTGTGATTGCTCTTAACAAGATTCTGTCGCTTCACGCTAGTCAAATCAGGAACTTTTTTTCGCGTTTTCAAATGGAACTGAATTCAATATATTCCTATATTTGATAAATGTTCTCAACTCGATAAATGATTTTTTTTACTTTCAACATTTCCATATATTACACAAAATAAACCAAAAAATTATTTTATAGTGTTAATTTGATTCACTTTCTTGTATAAATTAGTATGGGGTCAGTGAAATTTCAACGAAATGGTACTTTTATGATGAGTGAATAATTCTCTCAGAACTTCGGTAACTGTATACTTTTTTATGTGCGAATCTCAATCCTTATAATCCAAGGAATTAATGAAATTTTCTAGGTTGCCGAAAAGTTCAATCTAAATACATTTTTCCTTCATTTTACGAAAGTATGGTGCACTCAACAATTGTTCAAAAGACTCTATAGCTTTCTCTACCTTTTATGTAATTTTACGCAAGTTCATTCTTATTTGTTCAGTCGTCAATGCCGCATCAAATTTCGCCATCGAGGAACTGATATTATATTTTTTACTGCCAGAAAAATTCCATCGCTAAAGTTCATTTTGGTAATTTTGACGATACCACCTTAAGACTCCTCCCCCTCCGTTTTAATATTCTCATTTTTTACTCTGGCGAAAAAGGTGACTCAACCCCTAGAAATTTTGGTTTATGGAGAACCGCCCATGATGCCCTCAACACGAGAAAAATGGCTGAAGATTTGTATCGATGAAAAATAATGGACATTAATTACGATAAAATATTAAAGTATAAAATACAATATGTATAGAGGAAGACTGATAGATGTTCAGCTCGAAACGGAAGAAGAAAGAATTTCGAGGTTGACTGAGTCACCTGCCCATAGGATTCTTTGCGTGCGCACGTTCACTTTTGTGTTCGCGATAAATCCTTTTTCTGAGGATTCCGGGTAATTACTGCCGGGAGATAATCGCCCGCCGTTTTAAGAGTGCGCGTGAGTCATCGTGCGATATACACATTCAATCTCAGACTCTTCCATCTCCTCTCTCATTCTTCTTTCTTCACGGTCCGAATGATTATCCGTTTCCTTTGTTTCACCTATTTTTAATGCCTTTTTTATTTCCTTGTTGTATCTTTTATTGCATCACGTTTTTAGCCAGAAACTTTTGAAGGTGAAGCTTGTTTGCCATAAGGGAACATTTTATTATATCAGGTCGCGTCTTATCTATATGCGAACTTTTCTAATACAAACAACACTGTAAAACTCACGGGCACATATTATCAAGCAGGGTGAGTTCAAATTTAAGTTCACCCTGCTCAAATATGAACTCGACGAGTACCGAAGGCCATGCACTCGCGATAGAGATAATGTTACTCAGAATCGTGACTATGGAAAAGAATTTGTAAAACTTTTCCTAATTTTTTTCATCATATTGAATAGTGAATTATTTTCATTCTAGGATAATTGATAAGTAACTGTGAATTTTTAAATATTTTTTAAAGCGATTTCAATGACTTTTTTAAGCATCGAACACGAGCGACCCGATGTTACCCCTTAAGGGTACTAAAAATGACGTTACCTTTTAAGGGTTAAAGACAGTATATGATAAAAGTGTGAAAAATCAGCAAATACCGAATGGTACTAAAGTTGCGTATATTATGAGCCGAATTGTTGGGATTCGTATACTCGAGTGTGAAAGGTTGTACCGTGAGCCGGAATCAAACGTTGCACTCGTATGTATATTTATAGCGGCAAGGGTGAATCAGTTACTAGTTTTTTATTTTACATACTTTTTTAAGAGCTGTTTGGAATTTTATTGTAGACAACGTATAATTGTTCGCCAACGTGCACATCAGTTGTTCGATTATAACGTTTACATTTGTTAGGCCAAGATTCGGTGTTTTGTTTTACAGCAGGAGGTAATAAAAATGTCCTTCCTGTACGTTGCATTTGAAACCTCCGCGGCAAAGAGAAACAGTGGGATGGAATTAGCCACTTTCGCCAAACAACAAAGAACTGTCGAAAAAAGCACTTTCCGATAAGCAACCATTGAAAATAGTTATTGACGTACGGAAGAAAGTAACCAATTTTTTTAGAGCAAGGGACAATAAAAGAAAGCGAGTTCTCATGCGAGGTTACGCGAGACATGAAGCTTTTGAAAAACAAGTATCTTGATTTTTGAGTCGATCAACGCTCTTCAAAAACGAGCACAAATATTTGACATTTTCAGTGAGAATGTCAGCTACATGAGAAAGAAAACTTTATTTTGCGCTTTTGCGAAGAAATCTTTAAAAAGGAACATCTCCACAAATTTGACAGTAACGTGTGTAGCATGTAACGTAACGTTACGCTTCATACTAAAAAGTGACGAAATATAGATTAAATTCTGTACTCTATACAAATTCGTTGAAGGGCCTAGAGAAATAAATAATTTGAGAACAAATATTATTCTCAAAAATTCGTCTCGGAATATGTCAAAAGTAGGGATGGAGAAGAAGTTGTCTGTAGCTCGAGTCACCGATCCCGATGGGTTGCCACAAAAGAGAGTCGCGACTGTAATGATAATAATAAAGTATGAAAATGAATTTAATAAATAGAATATACAAATAATCACACATAAATCGAGAAAATCGAAACGACAAAAAAATGATGGTAAACAACGATACTTCATATTGAACCAGGGAAAATATATGTGACAAATGCATATGTGCATGTAGGTATGTATATTTATATAATGCGAGTGACAGAGAGAGAGATCGAAAGGAAAAGGGCGAGACGAGAGACGGGACTAACCGGTATCGTGTGGTTGTCTTTTTCCATACGTATATCAGTGCAACATCGGAGGTCGTTGACTCTTATACAGAAAAAGGGTCTCGTTAGCAAGAAACGTAATTCGCTACAGACGCGAATTGCGCCGCTCGGCAAAATACTTCGGAATGCAACAACCTTCTATAAATACGACGAAGTAAGAAAAAATTATGAGGTTAAGAGGATATATATATAAAAAAAAGTGGAAGTCTCGTCACTCTGTTTAATTGTGAACGTATTATGGATATATCTACATATATATACTATGTACATTGTTATTTCACAGTCGAAACAAGATTTTCAAATTTTCTTTCTTCCTTTATTCTTTCTGCCTATACTTTGGGTCTCGGACGTATATAAAATGGCGGTTCAGTACTTTTTATGTCCCAGACTAAAAATAGAACGTCGACCTAACGCGGCGAAACTTTGCGTGTGTTTAACCTCCTTCGGCACACACGAAGCCAGATATGGCTTGTCAAAAATATTTTTATACTTTTTCTTCCATCTCTTTTTCGTGATGCTTACAACTTGTAGGTATGAGAAATTTCACAAAGACCGGAATCTCAGTACAGTTCGTCGCAAGACAGGCAATAAATTATTCAATGAAATAAAAATAATCTTTTCAAGAATGTTCTGATGTGTATCATTTTTTTTCATCTACCGATAATAAACGCATATTTTTAAATATTCAAAAAGTAAAATATCTCCTTCACATACATCGTATAATATGTATATCGGTGCAAATCTTTTTTCATTCACTTTGCCACGTGTGGCTTGCCAATTTGTTTTCTTTTCTTCCATTTCGGTTTATGCGGGAAAAAAAGTTCATGGAGTATATTTTGGCCCATCTGTTTCCCGTTTCTCATCTATTTTAACACATTTCATACACATTACAGAGAAAGAAAAAATTAAGAAAATTTGCACATACGATATAAAATTGTTAACAAGTATATAAATCAAGTCATAAATGAATAATTTAATAGACTTACAGATGGTCTTAAAAACTATGTACACTCATGTATTTGTATGTATATATGAACGACTATATATTATTAACCTTGAAAAATGTCCAAGTCTGCTATACGCAGGAAATCGAGCGAACTTTGTTTTGAGACAGGAAAGCTACAATCGATCTTGATTTGTTTCTACACGAAAGGATCGAGTCTGTCGTAGATGACGGTGTTTCGGTGTTTCCTATGCTTCTCTCTACCGTTAAGAATGAGTTAGGTAAGGCAGATTAGTAGACGAGCCTGTAAAGGAAAGTCTTTTTGTTTCACCGTTGGATGACTAAGTACAGAACGTCAAATTTGTCAAAATCATTTTGCAAAACTCCCAAAGTTATAAAAGAAAATTGCAAGTGCGAAAGTGGAACAAAATAGGGGGAAATTGTCGTATAAATAAGGCCCGAAGGAACGACAACATCGACGAGAAAATAAGACTGCATGATATAAAAGTTTAAAAATTTATCAAAAATGGTGACAATTACTCAACCCGTTTTCTCTTGGTCCTCTTTATTAAGATAATATTAAATAAAAGAATTACGAAACATAGTAAAAAATATACCTTTTTTACTATGAAAAAAACAGTTGGAAACCTGCAAACATTTTCATAAAAAAAGCGCCTTTTTTCGGCCGGTAACTAGGTTTAACCCCTTAAATTATTGAGAGTGTATATAATTGGATACGAAATTTATTTTACTAAATAAATAAATTTTGTTTCTTTTTGGAATTTTCGATGGGTACAATATTCGCTTTTTTATTGAACTTATCTTTTTGTTTTATTTAGTTATGAGTACCTTGGTGTCTTGGAACGGAATTTTATATTCCCACTCGAGTCATCGATTATAAAGATGGCGAGGCTTACACATTAAACATGCGGAAAATTTCAAATTTCGAACTCACATTATTGAATTAACATAAAAACAAAAGATTAATTTGAGAGTTAACAGTTGTGTCTATATTGTATATACATACAGTATAATACATAGATAATTACTGAAAAAAAGTCGCATATTTACGTGGATAAAATTTTCAAAAGCGAGTTTTCGTCACGAAGAATAGCAAAAATACAAATCGAAACGAAAACGAACGAAGTAACCCCTCCGATCCTTCACAATTAGGCTGCTCTTCATTCTCCCTCTGCTTTTCGCAGAGTATCTCATCGATCACGATCCAAACTTCCTACATCGCACTGCGAAACCGAACTGTTACACTTTCGAGAATTGAACACGAGGAACTTGACTAATTTAAATCCGTGATTTTGCACAGGTCGCGAACGGGTTGACGAACCGTATATGCACACATATATATAGGGCATGGGTTGGGTTTGGCGGGGAAGGGGTACTTGAGAAAATATATTACGATTCAAAGGCTTTTAATGTGCTGAATCTTTTGTTTGTTAATCATAATTAGAGTAGAGAATTGGAATTTTAAGCCGCCATGAGAAAAAATTTTTTTTTTAATGATTTTTAACTTATTATCTCTAGCTTTGACGTCTCATTTCAAGTAATTAATGTAATTTGAAGTAATTAATGGAATGTTCTTAGTAAAACAAAAACTATTTGACTTTAAGTTTTATCAAATGCAGAAATATTGAACAGTTTTGTTTCACGATCCAATTCTCCCTCCTATCTATTAAATTATAAGAAAAACAAATTTACAGCTTCGAAATATAATTATCCCAGCGTGTCCCTCTGAATTTTCGAGTGTGGCAATATAAATCGGTATAGAGGTGCAGAGAGGATCAAAGGACTTGGAACGGAGACAATTTCCGATGACAGCAGCAACAGTTTTCAGAGGTTGCGCGATGCTGGAGTATACAGTTGTGAAATACAGTTGTGAACGAGTTCGCGCAGATATCAAGGATGCACGCGGGTTTTTGCACGTGAAATGTAAAATAATGTGATGATATAGAGGGACGATAAGTATAGATGAGAGAAGGCAGTGAGAGTTCAGAGAGAACGAGAGAGGAAAGCCTTAGGGTTGAGCATTGCGCGAAGAGGACTAGGAAGTGGCAAAGAGGGAAGACACAGCTCGGAGAGAACTGACGAGTGCATTTTGTATGTATATAGGAGGAAACAGCAGCGCTAAACGTATTTCGCCGTATACAAGGCGGAGAGAAATACAACGTTCGAGTTTTACTCTCGGCGCAGCATCGCTAACATGCATCGGATCGTACTGTAGAGGAGAGAGAGAGAGAGAGAGAGAGAGACGTCGAAAATACAGTTTCATCTTTGTCCATCCCTCTTTTGGGTTCGGTCTGTCGAAACCTCGACGAAATAATGTACGCGATACACCGAGAGAGAGCACTCTGCCTCGACATTCTACATTTTACGCGGAGTCGAATACAGACGTATCTATATGTATAGCGTATGTATGTACGTATGTATGTACGTATATGCAGTATATAATATGCTTTTCGAGTTGGACTGTCTCCATTTCAACCCGAATCTGTCTCGGTTTCTTCGTCTCTTTCCCCGTGCGCATGGGTACCCTCGTCCCCGGTTATAAGCGTGTGTCTCTACGTACGAGCGTCCAGAAACGCCAACCCCGTTTATCCCCGTCGACGAAGCCCCGGGACATCGTTTTCAACCGCGTTTACAGAGAGGCGCTCCTTTACCATCAACGCGCTCCCTCTCGCTTTCTCTCTATTCTCCAGCACGTCTCTCTCTCTCGCTCTCTCTCTCTCTCTCTTCGAAGTTTCGTAGTGTTTCCTCGCCGTGTTTGTCGGTCACCGTTCGGAGAAAGAGACAGAGACAAAAGCTTTTGGAAACTTGCTACCAAAACAAGGAGCTTCGAAACCTCACCGATCTATATACTGGCTGTCCCAAGAGTTTCATTCTATGCGATCGAGAAACCGAATTCACCAATTAAATGAAAAAAGAAATATGTCCACAGGCGCAATCTCTCTTTTGTTCTGGGATGATAGTGACGGGGGTTATTAATCGGCAAAGTTTCGCCAATGAAAGACGAACTCGCCCTCGAGCCTCGTCCCGGATTGCTTTTCGATATTAGATGTAATAACTCGCTATATAGGATTTCATCGGAGAGAGGAAAATCCTCGAGGAAACTTTGACTAAGAATTCAATTTTCAATCGAAATACCTCATAATGGACCGAACTTTTTGATGATCGAAATCGTCCGGACACCCCGTAGGTGGAATATAACTGCATCGGGTGAGTTGCAGGCAAGCTTGCCACTCGAAGTGCTCAGAAATATTAGTGTCCACGAATATATGTATATATCGTCAGAGATAACCCTCCGGGACGTATTTCTGTGACACTCCGCTCTGATCTTTGCGCTCCTCCTCCTCCCTCGTCGTATCCTCTATCTCTCTCTCTCTCTTTCTCTCTCGAGCCATCTTTCTCTAATTCGTTTGACCTCCTTCCTCACCCTGAGAGTTCAATAGTTTCTGTACACGAACACTCGAAACTTTGGAGACAGGAAGGACCGCTGGAATGCGTCAATTATTCTCGTTTCACGATCAACGAGCGAGTTAAACCAAGTTATCGAAAAACAAAAGGAATGATCGATTGCTCCTTTCCGAGAAAATTTCAAACTTTATGGGACGTTGCTGAGTAGTCTTGGATGAGCGCAACTTGTAAGTTCATCAAAATTTTCAAATTTACGATCTTTTTCGACGTTCCTATAAGCATACATAAAAAAGCACGGGTCGCTGGTTATTTTTTAACATCCATCAATTACTTATGTGATTGCAAGAAATACATTTATTTTATTTTCGAAATTTTTTAATTTTATAAATTTTGGATTTAGTTTCATTTTTTCTGATATTGTTTGTTGCAGTTTTTGGACCTGGACGCTCTCATGTTGACTGTCTCTGACGTCAGAAAAGCTGACGGGGGAGTGTGCGCTTGACACGTTGCGCGGTGAAAAATTCTCGTTCACGGGTGGACTGCGATGAAAACGCGGATGCTTATTATCTAATTAAAAATAATGATCATTTTTTTATTAATTCGATATATTATGTATACGTAAAGATTCTATAATAAACTTGAAAATGTTGACGGGTAATTGTTCTCGTCAATCGAGCACGAATCGATCGTTAACTACTCGGAACTTGAGTTGGAAAAACTTTTGAGGATTGGCTCAAGTCGCTACGATTCGCGTGTTTATCTGTGGAAGATGTCTACTCCGAGACGCCGTCGAAGCTCGACTGATGTTGTCAAAAATGTTTCAATTTTAAAAAACTTTCATCTCTTCCCCCGGTCTTCAATTTGCATCTGATGGGAGAACGCATCGCTGACCGTTGGAGGGGGTGATCTCGGTGGAGTAGAAAATTGCACTTTTGAATTTTTCCTTCTTCGTGCCAACAATAAAAAATGGATTAGAAGACACTCGAGTATTATAAATTCTTTGTTTCGGAAGAAAAAACGCGATGGAATATTAAAAACTTCACAAAAGATCGACTCACGAAGAAAAGGACAAGACAGTGATTAAGCCTATGGCTGGTCACGTGATTCCTATTACATGAAGTAAATTATTACTCGAGGTTTAACATTATTAATATGTTCAGAAATCAATTTTTTTGTAATTATTAAAGTTTATAATTATGAAAAAACATTTTTGAAATATGGGGCAATCATAAAAATTTTTGGACTAAAAAATATTTCGTTAGTTTTTTAATAAAAAATTAATAAATACAAAAACACCGACAGTCGTGGACTTGTGGTCGATATTTAGTTTCGGCGATCCCACAAGTTAAGCTGCCATTGGGTGCGGCCAATACTTGGATGGGTGACCGCTTAACTTTTGTCGGCTAACGGGTCGGCGCTGAGCGGGAGATGCATGGTTTTTTCTGGGATTTTCGACATTTGACAACTTCGAAAAACCCAGAAGAAACGTTCACCGAATGTATCGGCACGGTTGTCTGCAATTTTCCCGTGCCCATGTGTAAAGATGAGCGAATGCGATACAGATTAGGGCGGAAGTCGGCTGCAGACGCAATAGGGAGGAAATTAGGGGGGAAGAGGATAAACACTGGAAAAGGAAGGCTGGAAAGAACCAAGGCATATAAGGTTCTGGAAGGACATATCGTGATTAAAACTATAAAAGTTGTCCGAAAGGAAAACGAACTAACTAATAAATGCAAAAACTTCTTTTTTCAACAAATCTAGATTATAAATAATATTTTCGAGTATTTTATTTTATTAATCCAAGTTTTTTTCATTAAACATAAATATTTTTAATAAAAAAATGCTAAAACTACATATTTTGCTTTTTTTCACTTTTCATGTCCTCTGAAGACATTAATTTTTTAATTTAAAAAAATCTTCTCAGGGTTAATATTTTAGGAAATTTTGTACTCTACAAGAATCTACTGGGTAAAAAATTCTCACTCGGACGGTTCGAAAGTTATAGCATTTTTGATGAAAAAAAAAAAAATTTTGACGTGTTATTTAAATGGGAAACTTTGAATGCTCACCGACACTTTTTAAAATTGAGCTACAGATTCTGCTCTGTGCAGGAATTTTTTTTCAATATATAGATTCATTTTAACCCATAAATGGGAAAGGTTCGTTTTTTTGGCTCACCCTAATTCACACGTATACTTATTCATTAGTAATCGCATGATATAGAAATTATTATTTAATTAATTAGATTATTTTTGCATGTTCCAATACGCAACTTTTTGTAATACCTCATATAAGGTGATGTTTAACCCATACGAGTCCGAGGGAGACAGATGCAAAACGGATTCACGGTTTTCTCAGAAATTTTTGATATTTCAGAAAAAACAAAAGAATCACATTACTCTTTGATGGAAAGAGACAACGTGGTTCTTTTTTTTCCTTCAAAAGATCTATTTTTCCAGAGAAAAGACAACTCAAACATCACCGTGTAAGAGCTCATCGTGTTAAAAGGTATGATTTTGTACAATATCTCGCTTTCTATACGGTAAAGCTTGTAGAAATTTTGCACATTGTCCAATATAATGTCGAAGAACGTCAACGCCCATTTTCAACGAATTATCTTTAAAATGATTTGGCTTGATGAAATGTTTCCTTTTCCTGTACTCGTTCAGTTGCTGATTTGAGTCACAGGGTCCGCAAGAACATCCTCAAGAGTTTTCCCGAAACCTAATAAAAAGATTAGGTGAGTGTAAACGAATGTCCAAAAAATCACGAAAACTCGAAACCGCAATTACTATCCGCTCTCAGTATTTTTTCGGTACCTGTTGGAGAATATGCAAAGACGAGAGGTTTGTTTTTTATTCTGAACGTCCCGTTAAAAATATTTTTCTTTTCTATATGTGAGCACCGAACAGTTTGAAGGAAAGAAAAAACAGAAATAAGAAAGATAAACGGGATGAGACGGCATGCAGGTAGGTGCAAGGGGAGGTTTAAGTTTGCGGGTGATGGCTCGTGTTTGGGTACTCCAGGTCGAGCAAAAAGCGTGCACAGACGGGAAATAGGACTCGAAGAAAAGTGGAACGCGTGTGTTCAGTGTGGAATCGGAGCGCGCGGGCGCATGTTCGCCAACTTTCGCAGGTGACAGATGGCCGACAAAGTCGGAATTTCGGCGCAGAATTTGTCAGCTGCTCGTGCAAGTACGCACACACAAGCTCAACGAGACGTTGCACCGAACCTCACGAGAAATAAGCACTTCCAATGGTGAGTTCAAGCGTCGGAGATCCAGCTGTGCTCTTGTCGACGATGATCACACACGGGCACACGTATATTTTCTCATCATTTCTCACATTTTTATTTCGCGCACTTGTATTATACTCATTTAAACGTCTTCTCGCACTCACTTCTATAATATATCATCATTCATTTTTGCATCACATAATTTCAGACTCTTAAATATACCTGTGGACCTCTTTTATTGATGCTACCTTAATAAATATTCAATATATATTTTATACATTTAAAAAGGTTCATTTATATTAGCATTCTAATTTTGAATGCACACAACTGCGTCAGTCGAGGTATATTCACGCATATTCACAGACGATATTAGACACTCACGTGACGCGCGTGTTCATTTACTTGTAAGAAAACAGAGCACACAGCTCCGTAATTCGAGATCTTGCCCCGGTGCAACGCGGTAGCAAATGTTGGATTCCGTGAGAGCATTGGTGTCTGCAAGGGTGCGTGCTAACGTAGATCGAGTAAGCTCGTTGCTAAAACGAACATACAAAGACCGCGCGAAATTAAGCGAAATCGGTTTTGTGATAAGCCGTCTAATTCCCAAAAATGACTTTTCATGCACATTTTATTCACTCTGTAACCTATTTTTTTACTTTTATTTTTTAATATATTTGTCTTTTTCATAATTTCCAATGATGTTCCTCTTTTAAGGTGGTCGGTCAAGTATTTTCTAGTCAAATGACAGTCCACGTGGACAATTTTCTAAAAAGTTACTTTTTTGTGGTTTGGGTATATACTTTTTTTTAAAATGTCCAATTTCATCTGGATTATAACATATTTTAAGTTCAGATTTTTATCTAATATCATCGATGTTTCATCAACCTCCTTAAGGTGGGAGTCGCGTGAAATTTTTTGAATTTTTTTAGAGAGATTTTTTCTTTAATTTTGCATAGGCCTAGATAATACTTAAATAAACATGTATACCAAATTTCAAAACGTTTTATCATCTAGAAGTCGAGATATTAGTTTTTAAAATT
>JAPYYX010002932.1:0-18436 GCA_030522605.1 Cremastinae sp. B BG-2022a
AAATGTATTTTTTTTGATAGCTCAAAATATTCCCTTTGAAGATTATTTTTTGTAGCTGCAATAGTTTCCGAGGTATCCAAAGAATAAATTTGAAAAATAGAAAAAAACAGCGAAATTTTGAGTTTTGAAAAATTTTTGAAATATTTTATTTTTATTTTTCTCCCTTGGTAGAACTTTGTTTTATGATGAAAGAAAACTTTTCACCAAAATTCATCCAAATCGGAGGGGTTCGATTCCAATCATTTGTCGAATTGATATGGAAGTACCCTGCTATAAAGAATGTGAATCTGGAAGAAAAATACAATTAATTAGATACTCACGCAACAGAGGAACCTGGCCAAGATGTTGACTGCAAAATAGAGATAGAGTTTTGGTATCTTGAAAACAGCTTGACGCGGCAGCGCAGGGTAAATGGAAGTAACGATTGCACGATCCAACCTGATGAGGAAAATTTAAATAAATAAATAAATCGAAGGATCAAGCATTTCAGTTGATTTGGGACTTTTTTCTTTTCTTGTTACTCACTTTACAGGGAATTCCTGCTCCATAATGAGAACAATAAGCACAACGTCTTGACGACGCTTGAACGATCGCCTGACTCAGAACTTCCGAGACCAATTCTCGATTATTGCTCGTCCACACGGCACACGTCTGATGGACGTAATAATGACCGCCCGGCTCGAACAGTATTCCTACTTCCGGTTCCTCCATATAGCCTACTATGGTTAACTCTTCCACCGGTTCCGTGAAATTCGATAGACTAGGATTTCTGAAATTTTGTTCAAAAATGTATTTTCATTTTGTAAAAAATAATTATTTATCCATAATAAAATTAAATTTCAAACGATATGTATATAACTGATTTTATGAATGAGTAAAATGTGAAGGAAATTGAGGATATGTTTTGAAAAATGAAATTTATCAAAACGGGGGTAACTTAGTTCTGGTCTTGAGACAAATCTTCGTTCGGGATTCCATTTAATCACTCTTCATGTACTGTGTGGAAAAAAAATGATTAGTAAATTAGAAATTAGAAATTAAAAATTAGAAACACGAATTTTACGTTTCAATAAAAATCAAAGAAAAAAATTCAATTGTGAGACATTTTAATTCTTTGGGAAATTCGTTACCATACGAAATGAGAAATGAAGAAATTTCATGATAGAAAATGTGAAAAATTTCGTACCTGCATTTGGCCAGACTTTTTTGCCGACGGCACGTTACGGCCCCGGGTCCGGCGGTTCGCGGGCTCTTGTCACCGGTGGAAGACATATCAACTAGAGAGGCTTCGGCTGCCTCATCACGATTTATACTTTTCTCTGGTACAAAACCTTCCGGACACGACAGTCTGACCAATTCTCCTTGACCAAGTTGACTCCTCTCACTCAAATTACAAAAAGCGCAAACCTTTCCTGGCCTGAAAACAAAAAATAATGAATTTAAAAAAGTTGAATTTCAAATATTCAAGGGAAATGGCAACGTTCTAATTGATTTTGCTACGTGCCTTTGTTTTTATACATTTTCATACTTTCGTCAATTATACTTCGTTGCTTGATAAAAAAAATTTTTTTTACGTTTGAATGATAAACAAAAGAACGTATATTAAAAATGTACCATTGCTCCGGAAAGTAAGGCGGTTCTTCAGGTGCTGGCATTGATCTGTCCACGCTGGAAGATTCACCATCGCCGCTCTGATCGTCCCCGAGCCGTAAAGGGCTTTGTGACTCCGAATGAGTGTCGTCATCTTTACTCTTTGTTCGACGCGGCATACCCCTTGCATACAGTCTAAAAAATATAATACAAAATAAAGAATTATGAAATAACGAGTTATTATTTCCAAGATAATTATTTAATAATGGAATTATGGTAATAAAAATACGACATTTACTATTATTACGATTATTATTGTTCATCTAGATAACTCACCCTTTGCCTCTGGTCGATCCTCTACCAAAAGGTCGGCGTGTGCCGGTCCCTCGGGTATACCCCGGAGGCCGTTCTTTCCTTGGCCTTCCAGGACCTCGCCTTATGTTTAAAGGCTTACCACCGGGGAGTGGAAATCTTTGATAGGGCAGAGGATCGTGGAAAGCCTCCTCAGGGGTGACTGGAAAGAAAGAAAGTCCTGAGAAACAATTTTTTTTTTAATAAAAAGTGAATTAGTATCTTATAATATATTTTTACGTGTAAAAAAAAATTATTGATTAGCAATAATTAATTTTGAAAGTGCGATATCTTTAAATATTTTTAAAAAATCCATTTTAGTTAGGAAATTAAATTATTTCTGCTTACCATTTCCTGGATTCGGTGCAGCTCCCATAAGTTGATCGGAATTAGCCGGAGAAACGGGAATCCCCGAAGTTTCGTCGTCATCGTCGTCCCCGTCCGAAGCTTCGTCGAGCTCCATTTCTTCGTCGCCTTCAAGACGCTCCTCATCGTCCATGATACTTTTGTACTAGAGACGCGTCTTTGCACCTATTTGGAAAAATAATTTTTTTTCTATAGTTAGTAAAGAATTTGAAATTACTAATTTTTCAGAAAAATAAATGCTGAGAGTTATTTTTACTCGAAGCAACGATGACTAATCTTTAAATATGCAAAACCCTGATAGTAGACTATCTAAGAATTTTTATATTCAGATTGTATTTTGGTATTTCATTAAAATACTTTCAATATTGATTCTAATTTCAGAAAAATAGTATCATGCAGGTCAGGAATTATTTCTTTCTTTAGATTGGAAAATAGTATTCTTTTGTTATCAATGAAAATAATTATTAATTAGAAATCAGTAATCAAAACAATTTTTTTAAGATAATTTTTTGGTTCAAATGTTAGTATTCAATTATTCTTGATATTTTGATTTTATTTTCATTGAAATTTTGGAGTAATGTGAGAACTTTAAGATTTCCATCGGTTATGGACATTTTCAGAGCAAAACAAAATCTTTGTCTACAGTGAACTACTGATAAAGAGTAAAACAAAACAAAATTATCAAGGAACTATAATTTTGTACACTCATTTTTGGCTTCTCAAAAAAACATTTCTACTCCAAAATAATTGAAATTTTGATGAGGTTAAGATCTGTAAAAAAATATACTTGTTAGTTATATCGCGCAATATTTTAAACAGTGGAAAGAAGTTATCAACAATGTAAAGAATTTTCAAAATATTTACATTTTTCAAATTAATTATTTTGCATTGGAGTCAAATATTTTAGATTTTACATAATTATTCTTTTAGGACAATGTTGGACTTTACTCAGATGCAACTAAGGCAAGGTTATGATACTGTAATATCTCAAATAACGTTTTTGCTCATTTTTGTTCGGTTTTTAAACAGATCATAAGATTTTCTAACAAAAATGTACAAAGTTTGATGCAAATTTGCGTCAAAATAAATATCAGGCTCCGATATTCCAGGCCTTTCGATAACTTTGTCTAGAACAAGTTGAAATTTCACTTTGCTCGACGAGGTTAAGGATCTCCCTGAAAATGCTCATTGCCGCACCGAGCCAAACTCTTCATCCTCCGCGTCCAATTTCCTTCCAACTACTCCAATCCCTAGAGCATCACGTGCGCACTTGATTACTTCACAATCACAACTATCTCTCGACTCCTACAAAGAAATCCACGAAAACTCAATCCTCTCCGCTGCGAATCGAACCTCGAGCACTTTCAAACTTCGTCACCACCCAGCTCCTCGCTCTCCTCAGAAATTACCTCAAACTCCGAACCCCACCAAGATCATGCTTGCCCGCAGTCTCCAAACTTCTTCGGCCCAACCTCTCGCTCTCGTCTCCTCCTCGACCGCGAGAAACCCTCGAAATTCACGTGAAAAGCCCTCGAAGGGCTCCGAAACGAAAATAATAACTCCGAAGCTTCCGTCAAGAATGAAAGCGCGAATTTTGCTAATTATTTTTTCACCACGCTCGTCCCCCGCCCGCTCTCACGGGCGAGCGATGACCCTCCCCCACGAAGTCCTAACCAGACTTTTTGTTGTTTCCGAGACCGCCTTTATGTTCACTCACTCGCGCGTTTTTTCCTCCCCGTTTCGACGCGTTTCGAATTCGCGTTTGGCAAATGGTGAAAAAACGATGAGAAAATGATAACGCTTGAAAAGTTACGGAGACGAGGAAACCGGGATAGCAGCAGGGCGGGAAGGGGGCGCGGGAATCAAGCGGTGAGAGGGGAGGGAGGAGAGAGGAGGGGGAGGGAGAGAGAGAGTCGCGACGCGGAGTGGGGAGAACGAAATTGGAGGGGGGGAAAACTCCTCCGGCACTCTCCGTGGCACGGTCGCGGCAGGATGGCGTGCCGCTCGTCGATCGCTCGCGACCCACTGGGACACCCGAGCGCACGATAATGCACTATTTAGCACGTAAACCACTCTAGCACTCCTTGGATTGTGATAAAGAAAAAAAAAGGAAGGAACACACGTACGCGACGATCGACGGCTTTTATCCGCGCGGTACTGAATTTACGGTGCGAAGCTTCGCGTTTTCAGGAGTTTTGCGGCAAACGTAAATAACGTTCCTGAGGTTTTAGGGTTTTACACGGGGAACTCTGGGACAGAAACGCCATTGCTCTTTCCCTCTATCTTCGGCTATCTCGCACTATTTATCTCGCTTTCTTTTATTTCCTGTTCTTATTTATCGTTTCCGCTCGTTTTTTGAAATATTTTTCGATTTCGATCGCTCTTTCACTATTTCGAACATTATTTCTTTCTCTCTCTCTCGTTTTTTCTCTTTCTCTCTTGCTCTCGATCATTCTCTCTCTCTCTCTCTCTTTCTCTCTCTCTGGTTTCATGTCAGGGGATTTTGTAGGCTATAAACACACATACCCGTAACGACGCGTTTTAGTAACGACTCTTCACTCTCGGTTAAACTCACACCGTACTCGGTCACGTACCTCCCGATTCGTTTAATTGGGTCCCGTTAACGTTGCCATCGGGCCTTTGTATCCTGATTTTACGTGCGCGGTGGCGAATTTTTCACAGTCGGAGCGAGTAAACATCTTGCAGCAACAGAAAAAAATGTCACAAGCTACGCGAACGGAAGAGTACGCGATGGACGAAACACTAGAGTCACGGAGCTGCCGAGTCTCGGGTGATATCCCCACCCTGCGAAATGCGCACCGCCACTTCACCTCGCAACCGCGGCGCGAGTGGAAAAACGACGCGGGGCCGCCTCCGACTAGTGGCGCCTCTGGCGGCCGTTTCGCACTCCGGAACTCGGCGAGAGTTTTCTCTTTTTTTTTACGAGTTTCCTCATCCCGAGCACGATTTTCTAGTCACTTTTCTCGAAGCTTTGATCTTCATTCTACTATTTTTACGTAATAATTGCAATAAATATGAAAATAATTGTTCATGACGAAAAGAAAATTATTGAAAGTTGCGATCTGTGATTGGTTCAGAGACTTTTGATACGTTACTGTGGTAACTTTTCTTCCGATGCCGATTCGTGATTGGCTAGCGCATTCAGATGTGCGCTCCTTCGTTTCTCGGTTTTTGCATCGCTGCGATTTCGAAAATTATTGTCTTATGAATTTTTATTTATTTCTCATCGGTATTCAGACCTGATTGTCGTTTATACTATTTTTATTTATTAATTAAAAAATGTTTCAGTACATTTTATCGAGAAGTAGAAACATAATCCCTCGAGAAAAAATTGACGCGACAAAATGTGGTTTCAGCCATATTTGAATTCTTTCCGGGGAAATGCGGGTCACGATACACGACAGCCAATTACATGCGAATGAGAAATTCGCGCGTACATTCGACACGCATTTCGTATCTTAAATTTATTCATCCTGAGGACATTTTTAATATAATATAATTCATGCGTCTCACTTGAAAAACCTTCGTCTAGGTATTTGTAAAATTATTTCACATTTTCATGCAGCACATGAGTTTACCAATTTTTACAGTTTCTTGCCACAATTACATCCTAAAATCGAAAAAAGAATTTTCGTTAATGAGTTATCGATAATCGATAAAAATGTGAAATTTTCCATTTTGGAGGAAGTGAAGATGGAAACCCGTCTAAAGTTTTTTAAGTTCGTTTATTATGATATCCTAATTCATAAAAAATAATAATGACAATGTATTCTCCGTTTTCTCTCGTCGCGATCCGTTCTCTCTCGTGCCCACCGTCTCTCGTCTAATTCGTGTACTGCGTAAGTTGAATGTTGGGGGGGATCCGTTATACATAAAAACCGAATAATCATAACGTGTGATATAGATATATACGATAAAAATCTTTTCCATAAAGTTCGTCGTACGTATCGCATATACAATTACATCGATAGTAAGCATTCGAGTCGCCGTAAACAGGGAGACCGAAAGAGCCCAATTTATTGTTGATACCTCCGTTAATTGTCTCTCCCTCTTTGATCTTATGCAGTAAATGCATAGCTAAAAAGATACAAGAAAAAAGAGTCGATGACGTTAATTAAAATTCGCGAACGCACCCGATCAACGCTTTTCCTGACGTTTTCGCGGCTCAAACACGCTGTTATAATTATTAATATTATTTTATTATTTTCCACTTTTTATTATTATTACTTCGCACGTCAATCCGCGAAATTCATCCTGAACGGTTCTCGTATCGTTTTTATTAAATAATCGACGGTATTACATTCCCTTCCCATTTTTCTTCGTTTCCTTGTTAAAAATAAGCGCGAATGAACAATTAACAAGTAAAATTCATCTAATGGCAGTGACAGAAAATTCTACCCGGTCAAAAAAAAGTGAACGAAAAAAAAAAAATAGTAAACAATAAAGCGCGGTACTCAGACAGAGTAATCCGATCACAAAGGTTATACATTCGAACGATGTTTCGTGACCGATCTTCTTTTTCTCGGTGACGAGAAAAAAATATATCGCAATACGACTTTCGCCATTACGGAAAAGTTGAAGATTATTCTTCGTCCGTACACTCATCGCTGTCGTCCTTTTCTCTCTCTCTCTCTTGTCAATTCTTCTTCTCGTTCCATCTTTCCTCACAAAAGGCGGGAGAACGTCGATCCACACTCTCGAAAAGGTTAGAATCGGTACTACAGGGTTTCGAGCATGAAAATTCTAAGCAACTACTTTGGCAATCGCACGGTGTACGGTACGCCTCGAAATTTACGTTTAACCTCTCTTTCTCGTTAATTTTCTTCAATTTTTCGTTATCGTTAATTCGTCTCTGCGTCGAGAGCAATCGCAGTCACGTGACCACCCAGATTTCGTAGGACGCGGATTTCTATCTCAAAATTGAATAATTGGACTTGGAAAAATTACAGTATATTCCTTTCGATCCCAAGAATTGTCCTCTGGTTCAAATTTTCATGAGAAATCACTTATTGATTAATAAAAAAAAACAAAGACCGGACAACAGATTTCTCGCGGGAGACGCGCCCGTTGATTGTTTATTTTTTAAATAAATTAATACGTAAATTATCATAAAAATTTGGACCAGAGGACAATTCTTGGAAACTTGGAAAAATTACAGTATATTCCTTTCGATTCCAAGAATTGTCCTCTGGTCCAAATTTTCATGTGAATTCACTTATTGATTAATAAAAAAATAAACAAAGACCGGACAACAGGTTTCTCGCGGGAGACGTGCCCGTTTGTTAATTTTTTTATTAATTAATACGTAAATTCTCATAAAAATTTGGACCAGAAGAAAATTCTTGGAATCGAAAGAAATATACTCTAATTTTTTCAAGTTTAATTATTCGATTTTGAGAGAGAAATCCTACGAAATCTCGTAACTTTGTTGCGATTACTCCAGCGAACCGTTCTCGAAAAATCCCTGACAAAATGAATACTACGTTCGTCTTATTTTTTTTCGTTCTCCTGGCTTTGTTTTTTATTATTATTCTTTTAATATCGAAAAGAAGATATTTTATGGTATAGTGCATATCACAAACGGTATTTTTTTCTGCTTTTTCGTTTTTTTTTCTGACCCTTCCAAGGAGCGTTCTCTCATCGATAGACTTTCAGGGACAAAAAAGTCTAATCTATTAGGTAATGGCATTAAGTCCTAGGATCCTTTTTACATCGTTCTCTCTCGAATCGTTTCTCTCGTTAATAATTTTCCTCATTCCCGTAATTATTTATAAGTTTTTCGTACGTTAATTATTCTATTGCACGGTCGAGGAAAGATTGCCGTGGAGAACGCAATTACATCCGATCACTCGTGGAATTTCATTCTTGTTAAATCCGTGTACATATATATATATATAGTTATATGTATATATGTATAATTCAGATATATATTTATATTTTCCGCATTAAGCTCTCGCGATGCGATCGTTCGAACGACTCACAAAAATTTAATTTTATCCTTTTCGAATTATTTAAAATTTTTCTCTTTCTCAAGCGTTTAACGAATTTTTCTTTATCGAATGCCCAAACTCGCCGAAATTTTCTCATCGATGATTTTCCAACAAATCCAGCGGAGTTCATTCTCCACCGGAACGTCAAAACGTCTAATTTTTTTTTTTCATCAAACAAAACTTTTTTTGATTGAACACGAAAAAAGAAATTAATTCAACACTTCGAGATTTTCTTTTTTAACGCATGAAGAAATTTTAAGGAAAGAAGATTCACGACGAATTTTTATCTAGTCTCACGTCAATTCACATGGAAATTCAAGATTTTCTCGATTTCGTAGAACTTTTCGCAGACCGAAATTTTACTCGTATGATCGAAACTCTGAACAACGTATTATACATAAGACATATACATATACACATATATATATATCGACATGTATATAATCTGCTCAAAAATCCACCATATAAGTGGAAATCAAAGTCTCGCGGATTAAAAGTTTACGCTCGTACTATTTTTTAAAATTCATTACACTCGCGTTATATACAATTTTCTTCCCTGTTCTTTCTTTCAGCGCTTTTCCTTTCTACGCATCGTGATGTCGCAATCGCGGACATTCATCGTCGACGCTCGTTTGTCATGTCTCATATTAAAATTAATACACGCTAGCTAAGTATTCGTCTAAATTCCATTTTAACTGTCCTTCCGTTAGTTCGCATCCGCGAGAATGTTCTCATCCGCGATCGACTGGGCAACTTGCGAGACGTTCACCGAGACGTGGACGGTCGAAAGCGATCGGCCGAACGATTTCTCGAACGTTCGATCTCTCTTCTCGTTACTCGTAAAATGTTCAACGCTCGCGCGATTCGAATCAATATTTGTCTATGTACGCACGCGACGCGCGACGTACGTAATTTACACATACACCGATTTATTCGACGTGAGTCGATCGTTGGATTCGTGATTCTGATCAAGACCGTGATTTTATTCGTTAAGAGTGCGGGAGGTCGATCGTGTGTGTCTCGTTCCCGAATATGAGACGTAGCCTCTTCATCGGCAACGGCGGAGGATCGAGATTGAGCTCTCGTCGCTTGTGCCGCCTCTCGCGATCTCGCGTCTTGTGTTTCTTGCGGCGTCTCGTCTCCTGCTCGACGCCCTCGACCCTGAGCACTTCGTACTCCGGCTCGTAACTGTCCTCGCTGAGACTCGTCCCGGATTCGACGACGTCGTCCAGCACCGGGGAACGCTTCATCCTCAGGGTCAGCTTCAGTCGGCCACCAGGTCGCTCCGGGGTCACGGGACAGACTTGACAAGACGGATCCGAGGCTTGCCACTGATAAGACGGCAATGGCGGAGGTTTCGTAGGGTTCGACTCCTTCATGTTACTCCTGCGAATACAAAAACTTTAGTTATAAATTTTTTTTGGTAATTGACACTTGAACAATTCATGGGATGTAATTTTGAGACAATTTTCTTTCTATCGAAAGGAACACAAACAAACCTATTTCTATTTTCTTGGGCCTCGAGAAAACTTTCTCTCGTTTGTCTATTCTCGTCAGAGATTTGACCGTTCGGTATCGACCAAGGTACTTCCGGTTCGTGCGAGATTGGCTCGTTCTTCGATAACCTTTCGTCGCAATTCTCCCGTAATCGCGATTGAGGATTCTCGTTTTCCTCGACCTCGTATTTGTTGCGACGCATCGAGGAGGGAAGTCCCACGTCCTCGAGATTGCTCTCTTTCTCCGTGAACTCGTAGATGTCTCCTTGAATTCCGGAATCGTCGTCAGCAACGCCGACGACGGATTCCGAAGCTGCCGAGTCCGAGGCCGAGCCCCGTTGCTTGCCTCGTCGCTGGCTGCGCGTCAGTCTTCCATGAGCTTTGGACGATTTGCTGTGATTCCTCGAGCTCGAATTTGCACTTGTCCCAGCGTCGCTCTCCTCCGTCATTCCGGATTTTCCGCGTCTCGATTTCCGTCCGCTCTCTCCACCGTGTTTCTTGCTCCGTCGTCGGGATCTCGACGAGTTATTAATTTTTTCCTCCATCTCGTCCGATCTCTTCAACGTCAGCGATCTGCTGTCCTCCGACGTCCTGTGACACGACTCGATCGAGTTCTCCTCCGCCACGACCGTGACGTTCGTTCCATCGTTTTGCAAGTTTTCTCTGTATCCTTCCACGTGTATCCTGGCGGAATAAGTGATATCCGGTTCTTCCTGTTTCACGTTAGAATCGAAAATTCTTTCGGGCTCCATCGTCACACCGGCGTCGAGCTCGTTAGTCTCGGACTCCTCGTTCACGACCTCCTCGACTCCGGATTCCTCCCAATTTCCGTTTTCCTCCGGTCCGTGTATCATCGAGGCCGAACCCTCGTTCGTACAGATACTCGCGTTCCTGGAATTTTCTTTATCGAGCGGTTCGATTCCGAATAAATCGTCGTTCAGAGGTTCCATCGACACTTCGCCCTTCGAACCTTCCAGTTTTCTTCTAATTCCTTTTCCCATGGATTCTACCGTAGAATGAAGCTTTCCTGCGTTGAGACGGAAAAACGTTTCACTGGATTTGTCCGTGTGGGAGGTCGCGATGCGAGCCTCGACGTCGCGAAAGCTCGACTTCCTGGGTGTCTCGCCGTGAGCAGGAGATTTTCTGTGCTCGATGTCTCGTAAATCCACAGACGAGGGGACTAACTTTCTATTTTCCTTCTCACCGGCCGAGAGTGTTGAAAAGTCAACGGAATCGTCGCTCAGCTTTGGAGAATTTTGACTCCAGTCGTCCTTCTCCTTCATGAGACACAAGGACGCCTTCGATCGATTTATTTCTCGAGGCTCCAAGGGCTCCGTGTGTTTCGGCGAGACGTCACGGCTCTTGGATCTTATGGAGCTCGGTAATCGCGAATTAGCGCATACGGAATGCGATTTTTTCTCCTGACTGGAAATATTTCTGCGAAGCTCCTCGTCGATTCCTTCCATTTTCAATGGATCGTCCGCAGCGCCCGGATCATCCGCGTCCACGGAATTGTCTCGTCGTTCCTTCACAAATACTTGGCATATTCTTTCTTTGCTCGATATGACGAGACCCGGCTCCGCCGTACGGGCGAACGGCGCTGCTCCGATCTGCGCGGTCTTCGAATCCTCTCTGCGAGTTTTTTCGTTCAACGAGAACGAACTGTCCTCGTCCATCGTTACTCTGTCCGAATCGTTCTTCCGATGATTCGTTTCCGACGTCTCCGCGTCCATATCGCCAAGATTACCGATCGGTGCGTCGTCGTCCTCACCGGCGCGAGTCTTCTTCGTCTCCGTTCGTTTTTGAAGTCTCGACGCTCGCAAGCTTTGACCATTTTTCACGTTTCCCGTGTTTATGTTGTTATTGTTATTGCTAATGTTGCTATCGTTCTTGTTGTTGTGTTTGTTGCGCAGACTTCGAGTCGACGTGGAGCCTACGATCGAGGACGGATGAGACCGCGTCGTTTGTCCCGAAGAATTTGTACCATCCTCGAGGGTTTCCGGTTGCTGTTGCTGTTGTTGCTGCTGCTGTTGCTGCGCGATATCAGAAAATCTACAACCCTGAGCTATAAGAAGTTCAGCGTCGTATTTCGTCAGGCCCTTTCGTCGCAATTCTTTCATACTGAGAGATTGCGGCGCGACCGCTGCATTCCCAACGAGAACGGCGTTTCTCTCGTTCAGGGCGCCTTCGGCCTGTTGCTTGTTGTTCGCCTGTCCCAGAGGTTGCTGACGATGCTTCGTTCTGTTTATTCGATTGTCGGTCTCTCGCAAACGATAACCTGTAATTGTATTTTATAGATATTAGTCGTTTTATTTTTAATTATTGGTTTTTATTTCATGAAATTGATGTTTTTACCCGTCGAGTGCTCGTCCCCTGGTTTCTGACTCGCGAATGCTCCGGTTCCTCGTCTCTCGCACGTTTCGCACTCGCAGTAACAATTACCGTCACCGAAAAAGTCTTCACCGTAGAAACACGTTATCTCCTCGCCGACTTCTATGTCTCGGAGGACTTTGACACAGGCCGTGTCTCGACCCGTTGCCACGAACTGTGAAAGATTTTTGTTTTTAGTTTTCGATATTTTGTTAAATTGTGGTACACGTGTGAATTTAATTGATTTTTACTTTGCAATTTGCCCGACAATCGTGATTGATGAAAGCAGCCGGACCCAGCCACAGCTGAGCGCAGTTTTTTCTGCAGCTGAACATGACAGAGAAATCATTTTTGCCCGGATGCAAAAGAGCTGCCTCCTCCTGAATAAAATGAGCAGAGAAATAAATTATTATGTCCTAATACGGATCAACATTCATTTTGCCGCGAAATTAAGGGATCATCAGAGTGTGACCCTCCGAAAAATCTTTGATTTTTGTGATTCTTTTTTAATGTTGCAGTAAAGTAATCGGTCTGATTTTTTTTTAAATAAATACATTTATGATGAATACAACATGATTTTTTAAATGTTTATTTATTAGGTTTATAATTGTTAAATAAATGACTCAAAAAAAAATGTCCTGCACGGTGCTCACGATTGCGACCGCAATTTTGATCCGAAACAAAAATTCCAAAAAGATTATTAATCTGTAGGACAGTCGCTATCGCGCTATGGAGGGTTTTTTTTTAAATCTTCCAATTTTTTTAAAATGGAAAACTGTCGAAAAAAAACCAAATTCGACACTTTTTTGTTTAAACCGCCGCCATTTTGTCAAATTAAAAAAAAAACCCTCCATAGCGCGACAGCGACTGTCCTACAGATTAATAATCTTTTTGGTATTTTTGTTTCGGATCAAAATTGCGGCCGCAATCGTGGGCACCGTGCAGGAACTTTTTTTTTGAGTCATTACAACAATTTATTAAACAATTATAAACATAAAATCATGTTGTATTCATCATGAATGTGATTATTTATTTTAAAAAACCGGACCGATTACTTTATTGCAACATTAAAAAAAAAAATCGCGAAAATCAGAGATTTTTCGGAGGGTCACACTGTGATGATCCCTTAATTTTTGTAACTGATATTTTATTGTGTATTTTACTTGCCTTTTCACTAAGTTCTGCGATACAACCGACGAGACATGGAATTTTATCATGTTTAAGCCATTTCCGTGTTGCGCATATTTTCGCCCCTTTTTGTCCTTCAAGGGAATACCTGTAACAAGGCTCGAGAGCGAATCCTGAATCCTTGTCGAAAACTCTTAAATAGCGATAAACCTGAAAAAAGTGTTTAAAAAATTCTTTTAATAATAAAATCAAAAAATATTGTTAACTATCGTTAATTTTATTAATTTTAGTTACTAATAATACTTTGAATATTTATTTATTGAATTAATTGAATACTTACATGTTTTTCCAAATTGATCTGTTGTTGTTTTGACTTTGTATGCGGTAAGCGTGCTCCCCAATCGCCGCCCATCAGTTTCTTGTATGTTTTCTCATAATTCTGAGTCTGTACAAAGTCAGTTATGATCTTACGCAGATCGTCCTTGTTCGCTTTCAACGGCCGATATCTGTATTAACAAGATTCATCGCTATCAATAAAAGAGATTCGAAAAAATGTACAACGTTATCAAAATCCCTACAATACCGACTGATGGTAAAAGGAAAACTGTAATTGGTATTTGTGAATCGTTCGACAAGGGAATAAAATGTTATTACTTCTTTTCACGCCAACGAGTTGATACGTTAAATTTTAGATAAATCGAAAATCTCAAAGTTCAATCGTTTATTCCGCTATCTGTAAAGTCATTCGACAGTACGAGCCTAGTATTAACGTAAAGTCGTCCAGTCGGTAAAAACTCTACTGTATTTGTTTCTATGAAAAAAAAAAATTTTTGACGTATACAACAAATGATTTTAAAAACAATAACAACAAATTTGAAAACGTCAATAATCAATTTCTCATGAAAATGCATGCAGCATTCCAGTGAAAAAGTACTGTACGATTCTTCGACCAAAAAAAGTTAAAAAAAAAAAATGAACATTGATCAAGACTTAGCGAAAAATAAACTCTAGAAATAAATTCTAGCAACAATATGGATTTAGTTCCAACAAAAGTGTAAGTAGCAGCTCAATAGTCTGTAGTATGAAAAAATAAATTAAAAAAAAAAAGAAAGTTCGTTAATAAAAATAAATTCTCAAAATATCTCAGAATGAAAATTCTCTTAAATAAGAGCAATTCTCTCAAAGAGAAATGTTGTAAAATGAAGCGTCTCGGAGAAAAAAATTTCTTTTTCAAGCGAAGCAAAGAATGGAAGAAATTTCATTACCTGACGTTCATCTTATGCGTTATAAAACCCAAGTAAGGATCAAGAACGAGGGATGTAGCCAAATCATCGTTGTCGCAGAGCTCCTTGGGGGTCATGCCGCCGCCGCCTCCTCCTCCTCCTCCGCTGCTGGTGCTTCCTCCATTTGTGTGCATTCTAGCACCGACAGCTCCGCCGATTCTCCGCTCCTGCTTCCTCGCTACAGCCGCGGACCCCTGGACCGACAAGCAATCCACCACCATTCTGCAATCCTTCAGCTCACTAAAACAAAAGAATAGAAAAAATTTAATCTAATTATTTTCAAAAGAACGAGGGAATAAAAAATTTACTCAAATTATTTGGAGAGAATTTTGAAATTGAGAGCGTTAAAAAATCTTAAATAATTTTTTTCCACGACTCATAATTAAATTATGACAAAAATCATGTCAAATTTTCAATTCAATTGAGGAACAAAATTTGGAAAAAATTAATTCTAATTTCGAAATCTTTGAATAAATACGTTCGATTTTCGTTTGCAGTTTTTAAAATCTACTCTGTACTGTTAGTCTGGAGCTCAAAGGCTTGTTTTGTCTTTAAAAAAAAACGATGAATAAGAAGACCAACAAACGTTTCAACTAGTTTAAAAATTCTTCAGACATTGTAAACACTGAGCTATTAAAATAACGGACGCACCAAATTGAACCATTTTTTCCATTCTCAGATCGCAAATGAAAAAAAGATTATTTCACCGAAGAACGAAAAACGCTTTCCCGAGGAAAAAAACACGAAGCGTCATTCGACGATTTCATCGTCTTCGGAGTTTCAATAAAAATTTCACAGCCCACAATAAGAATCTTAATTCGGATGGTCGTCGCGGCGTTGAAAAATAATCGAATTTGCTCTAGCGAGCGCATTCCGAGTTATAAAATCTAAGAAAATTCCGTTGTACGGGGATGCATAGAACAGAAAAAAAAAAGAACGGAAAAATGTTTTTTTTTCTCGCTTTTCGAAACTCGTCGGAAAATGAGCGAGTGCGAGAGATAAAGATGCCTCAAACAGCTGCGAGCGCATTATCGACGAATTTCCAGGTAAATTGCAATGACATTGTTAATTTCGGTAAAATAAACGTTCCGAGTGTATTATGACAATTTGACACGGGAAGGTCTGGGGCGAGCATGCCCCCGTCGAACGTTAATGGCCGCTGACGGGTCTCCCGAGAAACACACACAGAGCTAAACACCCCTCTGGATCTCCCAACCCCATGATCGACATCTCTCTCGTCGTACTCCTCCAGCCTCGTGATCGATCAACGAAATTAATTCGGCGATCACGAAACTCGATTAAATAACGACTCACCATCAAGTGCCGCTCCTCAAAGCTTATTATTCCCATTTTTTGTTTGTTTCTCGTACACACTCTGACTTTTTCGTGTCTCGAAAGAGGACGCGTTCCGATCTATCATGGCAGAGATCTCGAGAACACACACACACACACACGCACGCCGTAGAGTACATGCACAGAGGGAATGTACGAATTTAAAAGGATTTATGTTGAGAGTGTTCTCAAGATTTTAGAAGTTCATCCGAGAAACTCCTCAAATGATGCTTCTCAACGATCGATCTGACCGGACGATTTGGACAAATGTTTTCTTTCTTTTACTTATAACGCGATACTGTTTTACGTTCTCGTAGCAGGACGTACACGATGTCTGTCATACGTCATGCGTATATGCGAGATAAGAGTACAACCGTCCATCTAGGACTTTTTTTCTATGAGCGAAATGCCCGATGAATTACGTTTCAATGTCGCGTTTGTTCGAATTAATTTATTTTCTGTGAGATATCGAAGCACACGATACGCAATTCGTTCGAAATATCGAAGACAATTGCTTCAAATCTATTTGCGCAAGTTCTTTCATGTCCCGATTTCAGGATCAGGAAAAGACAGGATCCGATTTAGGGACTTTTTTACAGGGTGGCGGCACTGCGTTGCCATGGCAACGATGAACAGCGTGCGACGTTACCGACGGTCGGTACAAAAAGTTCTAGATTGTAAAAAAAGACGGATTTGTACGATTACTCGATAATTAATAATTTTTAATGTAAAAAATGTTGTCCACAAGACTGCATTTATCTTTTTGATGTGCAGGACAGATGCTTGGATTAATAGTAAAGATACAGCGCAATAAAACTATTTACACAGGTAAATAAAAATAGAAGAACGCCGATACGCATTTTTTTCTTGGAAATCGAATTTCAGTGCCACCTGGTAAATTTATACGAAATGTTTGTAAACGAATTCAATAAACAAGTAATTCTTTATGCATTGACGACAGAGCGTGACAATGCTCAATTTTTGGAAAATAAATCTTATGCTTTACGAATAATGTAAAAACGCCACAAATATATTTATACGCAAACGAATGAAAATCAACGGTGACCCGTATAGTTTTTGGAATCGAATTACAGCGCCATCTACCAGCAAACACACGCAACCTCCTCGTCAAGTTGCAAACAAAAAAACTGGAATGTTCAATAAACAATTTAAAAATAAAATCATCTAGTATCAACGTCGGAGCGCGATAACGCTCAGTGCCGTGTCAGAGTGTCACCGCCTGATCGCGATCCAAAATTTTGATATGTTTGAAATCCGTGAACCATTATTTTTCGTACCGCGAGATACGCTACTGCGCGCGTCTCTCTCCTCTCTCTTTTTCTCACGATTTTTCTCATGCTCAAAGTTTTTTTTTCTCGCTAGAGCAGCCAGTATCATCGTTCTGTGATCGTAAACTTTTCGAGTCCTTGATTCTATCCTCATTTCTGTGATGAGCAGTTTGCGCGATTACCAAGTACAAAAAAGACGAACGAGACGGATGATGTTTGAGTTTAATTGGCGTACGTCGTAGCACGTATAATACAAAGCATTAAATAAATCAATTATTTTCCAGTGCATATAAAGATAGAAAAATATAACGAGTACAAATATTATTAGATTCTTGTGTTTCGAGACGTCGTCAAACGCTTGTACGTTTCTCTTATGTTTTTTTTTCTTCTCTCTGCTCCGTATATCCTCCTCCCGTCTTAGAACTTTTTTTTCGGGAAAATCGGAATGATGTTACGAGAATCTTCGCGAGGCCATCGGAAATATCTCGTATTGGCGTTTGTTGAGGGCGACTCGTCGCATACGTTAAATCTGAATGTCGAAAGAGCGTCGAATGGTAATAATACCGTAGAGTAAGAGAAACAGCTGTATTTTTTTTCCAAACAAATCGTTTCTGCGTAAAGTTCACGATTCTACGAATGGTGAGTTATTTTTATTTAAGAGAATAATAATTAAGAGATGAAATATATATTTTTGATGAATAATTTTGTTTTTTTTTTCATTCGTTTCTTAAAATAGAGCATAAAAGTCGAATTCTTTTCTCCAAAATGGCAACGGCAACAACGAAGGGTGCCAAAGAATATGTGCTACAGTGGACTGGACACGCCGCCCACGTTACCGAGAGATTCAGCGGACTCTTGGCCCGTCAGGCTCTCGTTGATGTTACTTTAATATGTCAGGGACAAAAGCTCAGAGTTCACAAACTTGTGCTCGCTTCGTCCAGTCTTTATTTTGAGGTACGTTAACTTTTATGTAATTCTTCAGATATATTTTATTTAATCGTTCGTGTGCGCACCGAATTTTCCAAGGAATGGTTAAAATTTGGGACGTTTCTTTGATTATTTTTCAATTTTTATTAGCAACGGTTTTTAACTTTTGACTTTGACAACTTCTCAGCGGTGTGGTAGACAGTTCAAGAAGTAACACAGAATTTTTTTAGATTTTTTGAAAGCCTGGAAAAGCTTGAAAACCTGACTGTTCCCTGAAAGATCCAGAGTACACA
>JAPYYX010002933.1:0-13175 GCA_030522605.1 Cremastinae sp. B BG-2022a
TTTTCCTTGCTCTCTCAAACTCTCTCAAACGATTCTCAATAAATTAGGTATAGAGAGAATTGCTTGAGAGCAAGTCCAGCGGCCAACTTCACAGAGGTCTTCGAGTCACTTGCTCTGTCTTCTGTGTTGCATCTGCGTTCATGTGCTCGACAAGTAAACTCTTGAATAATCTCGTCTCTGTCGAATGCGCGAGAGTGAACGGAGAGAAAACGACAGTCGACGGTCGAGTAAACGCAGACCGTGGTCCGCATCAAGAAGCGCAGCGAGATAGAATGCGACCGTGAATTGAAAATCATTTGTGCCTGCCGCAAAATCGTAAACACGATGAATCTATCGAGAAACGCAACGAAACGCCCAAGTGATGAGATAACCGTACAAGAGGAAATGTTTCCAGCAGCGGAGAAAATTCTTTCCGATATCGAGAACGTCATAAAGAAGGATCTCGAGTTGTAAGTTTTTTTTTAATCTACTTTTATCCTCGATATGAAAACAGATTCGGAAAATTTTCGTTCCTCATCTCGCGTTCAGTCTCTTATTGGAGCAGAAAAAGCCGGGTCTGACATAATACACGTTGAGATTTCTCTTCAATTATTTGGCCGCCTCTGAAGTTTAACAGAAAAATCATTTGCTAATCGTAAATTGTGTTCATCAACGATTTATCACCGCGAGCTTCTAAATTTCATTCATAAATTGGACTCGATAGACGAGTGTCGTGTCGAATTATCGTGTATTGCGGATGTCCTCTTTTTCTCTCGCCCCCTTTTTTGCACACACATGGACATAAATGGTGCATGAGAATGGAGTGCAACTCGCAATTTTCCACGGCAGGGTTCGCTCGAAAAAAAACAAAAAAGAAAAATATACCTTGGCATACTTGCAATGTGTCAGTTTATAAAAAATAGTAATGAATGAATATTTGACGATTGAGAGAAATCGAAATAGATTGGTTGTAATAATATAACCTCACATGTCAAGTTTATCGTCGAAATCGGTGACTCGATCGATAAGAAGGTAATATTTTACCTGACGTGTACGAATGATGATTGAAAAATGTTTAAAAAATATAATCATTGAAAGGGTATACTTAAGAAATACTTGTTAATATTCTTAATGAACAATTATAATTGTTCTTTCAATAATTATTGAAACAATATTGTTCTTTATATATAAAAATACTACACGTTATGAAAATAGCCTTGAAGAAATGTTAACATAAAATCTGTTCTTGTCCAATTTTTAATCGATATATCGAAAATATGATATTTTTATTTAAGGATGAGCTGGAGATACAATCCCTCACAAAAGTGGTTTTTTCATAATGCTAAAATGTAGTCTTTGTTTTTTTTTTTATAAAGTTGAAATTTCGTATGATGTTATTTACAGTGATACACACTCGATAGTTTGCTAACGTGTTTTATTAACAATTTTCTGGTTATTTATTGTTTAAACAATTAAAAAATAAAAATTTTTAACAAATTTGTTTAAACTTGGCTATTATCATTTTTTATGTCTACTGATAGTAGAAAAAAAAATGTCAACAAACCCTCATTGCTTTGATAAATTTTTACGTACTTTTAGAGAGGGACATTTATTTTGTTATCACATAAGTGGATAATTCCTTAAAAAGTGTTTAGTAAAAATTGATAAAATTTGGCAGAAAGATTCTCTAATATTTAAACATCTTGAGAAAAAATTGACAAGCAACTACTGCCGTTTTTTTCGATATTTATAACATATTTTAGTTTCGAATACGTATAGTATTCAATTTGTTATAACTTTTAACCGATTCAGTGAATTGAATGGAAATTTGCACAGAAGCATTAGAGTTATATTATATCAGTGACTGGTCGAATTTTCCGATTTTTACCATACTGTTTCAAGTTATTTACAGTCCATCCTTAATGTATAAAAATATTCTAAACGATTTTCTTGAAATGTTATTAAAAAATAAGTATAATGAAAATACTATCAGCAGAAATAATAATTGTATTGAAAAAAATTGCAGGAAAAGTTTCGAGATAGTCGTCGTATTCGATAACGAAAACAAATCTCCGGTCTATCACGAGGAGCACTCACTCGGCCTGGCCTCATGGTGCGTTGAACCATTGTATTGCTACGCGTACGGGCGTTTGCTGCGAGTACGAAGGAGCGAGCATCGCCGCGAGGAGTCAACAACGATTTCACGATGGCTGATGGGCGCTTTATTGTTGAATCCGAACGTCTCGAGCTTTTGGAACATGAGACGGGAGTTGGTAAAAGCCGGTCGTCTCGACGGGTTCGAGGAATTTCGTTTCGCGGCGATCGTTTTGTATCACAAGGCGAAGTGTTTTGAGGCCTTCGCTTACAGACGATGGTTGCTCGGGTATCTTCTGACCGGTGGAAAAACTTCCCAGGATCAGGTGGAAAATTTGTTGACGAATGAAATAAAAATCGCAGGAATTTCTGCTGACAGATATGCCAACAATTATCATGCTTGGAGTCATCGCGAGCATGCGATGCTCACGTACGAGCAACACTTTCCCGAGCAATACAATAATTTATTGAGAAGCGAATGGCAGAGTACTGGAGAATGGTGCAGTTGCCACGTGAGCGAGCACAGCGGTCTCGCCTACAGGCAATTCTTGTTGAACCGTTTGATCTACGACAAAGGACGGAGCTCGGATTTCCCGTCCGAGGAACTCGCGGAGAGGCGCCAGCTAGTTAAAAATTTGCTGAATTCTTTCCAGCAGAAGAGCGATAGATGCGAGAGCAACGAAAAGCGAATAGAGTCTGAAAATGTCTCTCCGAGCGATGATTCTCGGCAACTTTTGAACGCTGCACACGGAGAGGCGCCAAAAATCGAGGATGTTGACTACGATCGTGAGCTAGTTGCGCTCTCTTACTGGACAGAAGAGTACAAGAACAACGAGAACGATATTTTGACCTTTCCGGGACACGAGGCTCTCTGGTATCATCGTCGTTTTCTCAGGCACGTCCTTGCCTGCCTCGACGATTCATACAAAAAGTATTCACGTTACGAATTGACGAATCCTGGAAAAAATTCCGATGAAAGGACACATCGAAGGAATGGACTCCTCGCTCGCGTCTTTCAACGCGACAACGAGACGATTCGCAGGATATCTCTCGATTCCAACGATGAACCGCAGGGAACACTGAGCGAAAAGTTCATCAAGTACTCTCAAGAATTCAACTACGACGAATTCTCGACCGAGGAGAGATGAGACGCGATCGTCGAACTAGAATCTCGTCGAGGGCATCTCTAGATACTGATAATGTATTTTGTAATAATAAAAGCCAGTGCTAACGATGCTCGCCGTCAAAGTTCTCGTAATTGAAGTTCTCCGTCCTCTCGCTTTTATTAAACATGAAAAAATGAGCTATTTTTCGGAGTCTAATACGAAATGGCGTCCGGTATACTTTGAAATGCTCTCGCGTGCCGCTATCGCCAGCCAGCCAGCCTCCTTTTTGCTTGTATGTATTCTAGTAATTTGCCAAAGTGTCGCTAGGAACGCGTTTTCCCTCGTGACGTTCGAGCGGGCTCGCTGGCACGGTCGAGAAAAAAAGAGAGGCGAACGCAACCGAAGCAAAAATAAACTTTCAACTTTTGCGAGCGGAGGCAGTGTATTGGACGCGAGCTGGCGGAGCTCTGCGCTTTTTCACCTTCGCGGAACGCGTGACATTTCAAAAAATCAAGAAACTCAATAAATTCGCGATTACCTCGATTCCAGTCATGTTACGCGACGCGTATTCATGTTTATTTGCCGATCGTCAATTTCTCATGAGCGATCTCAAGCCGGTGACGTCATTCATTCCTTCCTCACGCTCGGAACTTTTAATTTTTTTCTCGCTCAGTACGCCCGACGATTTTTTCTGAACCGCGTCCAAGAGCTTCGTTTTCGAATTTTTCAAAATTAGAATCGCGTTATCGGTTCAATCGGACGGTCACGTAATTCCAAGCGTCATTTCTACAAAAGTGCGAACATGAGCGTGAGTGATTCAAACGAGAGCTCGCAATTTCTCGAGATCCCGAGAACACTTCGACGTGGGATTAGTCTCACGCTGCCCTTGAATATTTCCAATGACGGTGAGAAATTGAGAAAAAGAATCCAAAAATCGCGGTTTGCAGTGATTACTCACAAGCTCGGACAACTGCGTTCATTTTGCGAAAAAAAAAATCACACAAATTTTAACGAATGAGAAAAGAGCTTATTGAATATTTATTGTGATGGACATTGGAAATTTGACGGATGCTCCAACGAGAGAAAGTCGGTGGGACACGTGTCCTCCGTCTGGCCACTGTCTGCGTTCTAAATCCGTGCCGAATTTTATTCGAGCGCAGGTTAAAAGCGCACTGCCCTCTCGACCGCTCTTTTACTGAATGAGTCGAATCGAGACCTTGAATTTTATCGCGCCAACGTTTATCGGCCGTCGTTTGCTCGGAAAGTCCAGTTAAAGCCAACGTCTCTAGAAATAATCGACTTGTCTTGAATTTACCGAAAAATAGATCTTGTTGGATTCAATTGATTTTGCATCGATTGGTTTCAACAATGATCGCTCGTTCCCTCTCGGATTTTTTTTTTTAATTCACGAAATTTGCAAAAAGCTATCCTTTCCTTCTGCTCCCACTTGTCCGCTTTTAAATTTAAATCGAAATCATCTCGAAAGGAGTTAATTCGCGAATTATTAAGATAGTTCTGAAATTTGTTTGTCTAAATAATGCAAAATTTCAATTTTCTAACAAAAAAACAAAGGTTAAATTTTAACAATTTATTGTTAACAAGTTACTTTTGTCAGGAATCGTACGGCCTGTACATCCTTAAGGTAGTTCTGTCATTTTTTTGTTTTCTTAGGATTTTGTTGAAATTTTGCACACAACCTTCTTTGATATCACCTGCATACGTGTGCCAAATTTTTAAAGTTATCGAGATATTTATTATCGAAAATCACAATTTTGAGTTCTCTCCCATAAGAGCACGTGTTAAATGTTGGCATTTTCAATTCTGAATATCTTGACTTCTAGATGGTGAAACGTCTTGAAATTTCGTCTTTCTAGTATTTTAAAGAAGTTTCTTTTAGTTTTTTGAAAAAATTTTAAGATTTCTTTTTTCATGATTTTCTTACGTACGTAGAAGGTCAAGGTCATGTTAGAAGACCTTGATTTTCGAGTATTTTGTTCTTGAAACAATTTGCAAACAACTTTCCTCAATAAACATAAGCTGAAAATCCACACGGTACAGAGATAAACTTAGAACGAATTTTCGGATTTGACTGTATCGAGAGAATTACCTTGAAAAATTAACGACATTTTGTTAATGTTATACCCGAGCCGAGTATTTTCATTTAATCTATTCAATCATTAATAAAATTTTGAAAATTTATGGCCAAAGTCATTGTATTTTTTTTTAAATTTTACAAAACAGACTCGAAGGACTTGGAATCATCGTGAGCAGCATTTTAAAGTTCTGGGCAAAATTTAACAATGAGAGAATACCGAACCCAATAACTAGTCGGCTGAAGATCATATCGAGCATTCGTCTGTCGTGATAAGGAATCGGATTGGGATTAACGATAATTCCGAAGTGATTTGTAGTGTCCGATGATCATTGACTTGAAAACACCGTCTTCGAATTGCATAGATGACAAAACACAGAAATACTGCGTAAATCTTCCAAAAACGTATAAAATCTTAGAAAAGCTCCCCCTGCTGCATTTTCGATGTTTTTTCCATCTCCAAATATAACTATATAAATAAAAAAAAAAATCATCTTTTTCAAATTTCAAATTACATTTTTTTTAATAGATAAATTTTATCAAAAACATCCTGTATTTTGAATTTCTTCTTCTCGAACTGTTTACATAAAATTAGATGTTTGGTATCGCATTTCATTAAATTTTTTAGAGCTAACATGAATCGATTTCTATATTTTTCTCCCTTTCATTCTTTCAAATGTGGAAAAGTGTACTTATCTTCTTGACTCATCCCCCCACTTTTCCTCGCTCTTTTTCTGTCCAAAGTGCCGCAAGCTCACGATTCGAGTGCGCGAACGATTGCCAGAAAAATAAATACATAAAGGACGCGGTCGTCCCTCGCGCCAGACAGAATGCACGTCAAAAGCCCGAGCCTTTTTCTATACACACCAAAGGATCTCGCCTCAGGCAGTTGCCATCGACTATTCTCCGAGTTGGCACCGCAGTCTCCTCAATTAAATTCGCAATTTTCCTCCCTTTTGAAATTCTAAACAAAACTAAAGAGAAAAAACGAAAATCCATCGAAGCGAGAACTTTGACAAAATCTCATCGGACGAATAATGGCATTGCGAATATTTCAAATTCAAGGTAATCTTAGATGGCTGATGAAAAAAAAAAACAGAAAAAAATAGACGCGTAGGTTTACTTTCGGAGAAGAACCCTGCCTGAGCTAGCCGAGAGCGAGCAATGTTTTCCTGACTAAAAAAAGTATGCCCGCGAGGAAAAGAATAGATCCGATTAGTCGGAGGAGCGTTACGTTAGCATTTGACCGTCGCTCCGGCTTATACCGCAATCGCCTCCGGAAGAGGGAAGGTGTTCGTCGATGCGCCGTTCTATGCGTACGATTACCTCGACACATACGCCCTTTTGGCACCAAGTCGGAAGAAATAAGCGTGAAAACACATTGCACGTCCCACGTAATGATCTACGTAACGGAACCTCTAAATGAATTAGTCATAACCAATCTTGGGAGGGAGAGACAGCTGTTTTCATGCTTTCCTCGTTTTTCTTTTTTTTTCTGTCGACAAGACGGAAATCCCTTCTGGACGAACATTCAGACGTGTATATCCAGCTTGGCAACGTCGTCGCGAATCTTTCCATCGATATTGTTTACTTTTTTATATTTCATGAAGATTTTTTTAATTCTTTGATAATGATTTTTGTATTTTACTCATGAGAAAAACGCACAATCGGTTGCCGTCCTGGGACGAATGCATCTCTCGCGGCGGTATCGTTTTCTTGTTTTACATACAAAATATATTGCGATATTATTTAAATGATAATAATGACACATAGATAACGAAAGCAGATCTTTTTTCTTGCGAGAGTGTGAAAAAAAAATGATAAAAAAATTGTAGAGGATGAGGCTCGAGGGAGTTTGCGACGCGCGGGTTCTCTGAGGCTGCCGCGCACGTCCAGGGAGTCGGAGAACGCCGATAATCGCCAGGATGACAAGAGCAAGAGGAGCAAGAACAAGTCAGGAAAGGAGGATTCGAATTTGGAAACGAGAAACTTGCTCGACGTTCCGGACGACGGTGGCAGACCGCGGAGAGCGGAGAGGGAATTGGGATCGTCGGTGAGCCTGACGGTCTCGGAGGGCGGAAATTCTCCCTCCCGTAGGAAGCACAGGCCGACCAGATCCTCGGCACCTGCGACATCGGCACCTGCGCCGGAATTTCTCGCCCGCAGTCTCCTCCAGCTCGGATGTCCCGTCATATCGATGCCCACGTAAGTCGCACACGTCACTCTAAAAACTGTGTTACATATTTTATTCCGATGCTCGCATCATGAATTAAAATGCGCAATTATTCAAGTGTCGAGGTGTCATTTTTCTTTAGTGAATTGAAAATAAAAAAAATGGAACGTTCGGTGTTCCATTGGAGATGAATTTTTTGAGACACGGTTTCAGAAATATGTCGAAGGGAACAACAAAGCCGTCAGCGTGTGTTGAGTATGAGAAGAGAATCAGCTGCTCGGTCCATGCGTTATTTCTTTAGATACACGATGGAAGAATAAACGGAGCCGGCAATAAGATTGTGTCTCCGGATTGTATGGGGGAGGGGGGAAGGGCACAACGAGCAGCAAGGGCTGCATCGATACAACGGAGAACAATATTCGGTCAATAGGTGAAACGAGAAGCGCAGACGCGAATCTCGCTCTGATCGTTCAATTATTTTCGGCGTCCCGCGTGCGTATACGCTCCCGGTCCCCGTTCCTCGCCGCCGTTTATTCACATCGTGTGTGCTCTCCGTACTGTGCGCGCGCGATGAGCGTCGCGACGCCGCTGTAGGCGGAGTTAAGCGCGAGCATCTACAGCATCATGAGAGCGCCCTTGCCACCACCATCGCGACCGCCATCAGCACCACCGAGAGAACGAGCTACGAGGAGCGAGTGAATCCCAGCAGTGCACAGACCGACGCATCGGATCGCGCTCCGTACGAACGGCCGCACCGCATTGCCGTATTATTTAATTCTTCTCTCTCCCTCTTCATCTCTCTTCCCCTCGAGTCTCCGGACGACTCGACGAGGAGAGATCCGCACGGGAAAATCAAATCTCCGCGTTATCGCGTTCCCCGTATTTGCCGAGCTCTCGCCGGATGAGGCGAGCTTTCGCGACTTTCCTTCTCATCCGGAAGTTATATTAATTTCATTTTTACTCTCGAATTAGGAGAGAGAACGAGCGAGGAGAAAACGTAAATACCTTCAGAAGCTTTTATTCATTCATAATTTTCGCGAACGGGCCTTACACGAGGGTGGGAGTTGTTGTTTCGTTACACACACGATCTAGACCACGAGGATTATAGAAAATTGGGACTTTTGTTTATCCGAGTTTGTTTTTTTCATCTCCTCGTGTACATCCCTTCTCCGCTCTGGTCAATTAATCGTTGGGAGTCCGCCAAGATTATCCAATTGACCCGTCGTCCTCGTCCTCGCTGTTCATCCAGCGATCGCGTGGGCGTTTATTAAACGAAAAGGCGACGTTGCCGTCTTATAAATTCTCATACAGGGCTAACGAATTCTGGATTTTTTTTTTTTTTTTTTTTTTCATATAATATCAGTAAATCCGTGGATGATTTTTGATGAGCGAAATAATTGACGAATCATTCGAGAGCGGAGAGGGAACAGGAAAAATTGTTGAAATCGATAGAGCGTGTATGAAAGATCAGTTGTAGTTGACAGCCCGCGAAAAAAAGGGAATGCTGGGAATTTGAGTATCGACGGAAGTTGAGAGGTTTCCTCATCCGAGAGCGAAGTACGTACGTGAATCAGTGTACCGTCATTATTATATGTGTATGTGTGCAGATACATAGGGAGAAGCGACCAACTCTCCTCGGTGCTTCTGCTGCGAACGGCAAGACAGGACAGTGGCGCCCCTGTACTGGACGGCCAGCTACGACACTGCTCACCACAGGTGAAATATACCGTTTAAAAACCTCTTCCAGGTCAAACGTTATCCCGTAAACGGAGCACTAAAATTTCTACCCGAAACCATCCAAGGTTAACGCATCAAAAAATCTTATCGATCGATTTTGTACATCTCTTTTTATTTTATAATTTTCATCGTAAATTTCTCGGTGATGCATTTTCAAAACAATATTTTTCTGATTAATTATTTTTTTACCTCGGATACCTGATATAAAATTAAAAAGTCCGTCCGTTTTTGAAAATAGAAAAACAACGGAAAAAAAATTTGGACGTAACGATAAAGTCTGCAGGACGTGATAAGTAAATTAAAAAATCAATTCCCTAGCAAGTATTTCGCCTCGATCTTCTATTTGAAGGACCATTGTTGTACACACCTAGTCAAAAATTTCTCTTGCATCGCGAAAAAAATGGAAAACAATGAAAATAATAAATAAATGTGGAATAGAGGTAAAATTGATTTTTCTGTCGAGATGACTGGACGTTCGAGTAAACCAGATGCATGGTTGAAATGATAGCCAGTGCTCGCCGGTAGATTCCGGTGTTTGTCAGAACCGGTTGAGAGAGAGAGAGAGAGAGAGCGGGCACACCGCATGTTTACATAAGCGAACGAATAATGGCAGCTTTCGTGCACAGCTGATTCTCTTCTCCAGCTGTGCTCTCCTCCTCCAGCTGGTGGCCTCATCCGCTCTCGACGCTGCTTTTTCGGCTCCAATTCGCTTTTCATTATATTTTTCTTTCTATTTTATGTCTCAATTTTTATTACCCAATTTCCGTCACTCAAAGTACCTGTCGAACTCGTTAATAAAACTTTTCCTATATCAAATGAACGAGCTACACATTTTTTTTTCTCAACATTGATCGATTACGCGAATCCACTCGGATGTCGCCCACGCTTGCGGTAAGCAATTTCGAGACTCGTGACGTGTACGCGTCGTCGATATCGTTTTGTACTCTTACAATATTTACACACACGCGCAAGAATTTAACGAAGAGAAAATAAATGGAAAAGTAAACAAAGTCGGAATATCGAGATGTGAGCGGGATTCAGTCGTGCGCGTATTCTTCGCTGTATCGGCACTTGCGCCGTCATCAGAGAGACGATCGAAAAATTGAAATGTTAGTGCGAAATCATCGGTTTTCGATACGGCGCGTTTCGACTCTTTTCTCCGCTCGGAGATCTTCCAGAATTCGCGTCAGTACTCGCGAGGCGAGCGAACAGCGAAATTCGCGGTATAAAATTCGAGACAGGCTCAATAAAGCGCGTACGATCGAAATGTATAATAACGACAAGATGGCCGTTGAGAAGGATTCTCCCGAAGGAAAAGTTTCGAGCGACGAAGCGGCGGGCGAGACGAAAAATGAGAACGACGAGTTGATACGGATTTCGACAAACGCGCCAGTAACGATTCCTTCCGACGATGATTGTTGCAGACCCCGTGGCGGAGTCGGGTCGGAGCATCATCCGCCGCCGAGCAGCGACAGCGATGACTCGAGCGTGTCGCAACACGGCCAACATCACCAGCACCCGGGCCATGGCCAGGCTCAGGGCCAGGGCGTCTCGGGCTACGCTCTTCCCAAGGTCCAAGTCTCGGCCCCACCGAGCACGCCCGAATCATTCCACAATGGGTAAGTGTCTCTTTTTCTCATAAATAATACCTCTAATATATATTTAATTTTCTACGAGCTTTCATTATCACGATGAGAAGAGCTTCTTCCTATTTTTTCTAAAAATAACGAGCCGCGTGAATCATTCGAGACCCGAAATTTCGTGAGAACGAATATTCAAAGAAGCACGAGGAAACTTTTATCCTTGTGAGTATAGAAAAATGAAAACAGGGGATTCCCCCACCTACGATGTAATACAGACATTCGTATGGCCACATGCGACAACTGCGGATGAGACGAGGTGTTATCGGTCGTCTCTCTTTTCCCTAACTTCTATTTCATTATCTCTGCTCCACGAGCGATTGAGAGAGGCGTAATTTCTCATCTCTCTCCCGCGCTCGACGCGATTCGACACGATTTTATCGAAACTGAATTTTTAAAAATAACAAAAAACGAGCGAATATAATTCATTTCGTCGTCGCGTTCGATCGCGAGAGACGTCGCTTCGTCTTTCGTACTTTTTGTGCATCGAGAGCGAATCGAGAGTCAGCATGATCCGTAAAAAAGTCACAATAATGCAGACGTACGTGTAATTGCACGAACATTTTACGTACGCGATCGTGCCTCGCGTGTGTGTGAATTTTTTTATCTTTTTTTTTTTTTCGTCGCACAGAGCATCGAACGCAAGAACGCGAAGCTAGTGATGCCTACTGTTCGCTTGGGTCTGTCGCGTCAGTTTCGTCTCACAGAGTCGTCCACGCGCCTCGATTCGATCTTGAAAAGTCTCGAGAAAATCGAACCGCGATACTCCAACGTCGTCCATTCCATCTGGAGGATTAAATGATAATAAGAATAATATATTATAAAAAAAAAAAAATGGAAATGGACTGGCCCGGTGTACGAGGCGACAGTGTCAGTGGTGTCTATCCGGAAGTGATTTTTCGTCGATTGTCCATCCAGATAATCAGTGCCTCGCGCGTACTTCGAAGATCGTCACGATTCTCATTCAAACGGTGAGTCTCGAGTCCGTAAAAATTCAACAACGAGTCCTCGAAATGAAAATCTCGATACGGAGAAGAGAGAGTGGAATATGGAGGAAAAGACAAACGAATTCAAGGATCCGAGACGGAGGAGCGTTCGTTGAATTTTCTATTCGATCGCGCGAGATAAGAAATCGTTTCGATGTTTCTTTTTTGTTCACGCGAGAGGTAAACTTCGAAAGATAAAGCTCGTCCACGTGGCTATCTCCGTTCAATAGTCCTTGTTTTAGAATTGATAATAAAATACCAGATGGCATAAACGAGATATATTGCTACTGGAAAAAAAGAGCATGCATTATTCATTCTGACCCAAGTATATCGAGAGTGTCGAATCTCCGGTTGAAAAAATTTGTCACCAAATCTTTTTTCGTCTTCGCTATTTTTCTCTATTTCGTTTTTTCGTGTATACGATTGAAGACGCGAATATATATAAAATCTGTTGTGACAGCGCCGGGGCAGTCTGTTTTTCTCATTCACGTCGAAAACTTTTCCTCCGCGTGAACATTTTTGCCGAATTTTCGTTATGATGGGGTACGTAGAGCAAACATTGTCGAATTTTCAGACATGTTGAAATATTTGTCCATCCTTACTTTATCGTCGAAAACTTTTCAATCGCGTGGGTCTTTAGCGACTTTTCCGATAAATGAATTTGCTTTTTGCGGTAAATGATTATATTTTGTCATAAATAATGACATTGTGGAGAGGGAAAGCGATTTCTATCGATCTTAAATTCTCTATGGACAAAGAAGAACTGATGGTGAAAAAACAATTCTATAAAATTTTCACTTCATCTTCAGTGATTGACTAACAATGAGATACGTTCTTATACACGGTGTGTTTATATTTTTTAATGAAGGGTAATTTTTTGGTCCTGTTGCTTCGTAAATATGAGGACAACAATTTTGAAAAAAAAAAAATCCCAAATTTGATAAAATTCTTATCATTTTCATTGTTACTTAAGGTATAGTTGTCGCGGAAAAGTAATTGTGTCAGAAAATTTGCAAATTTCCACAAGTCTTGTTTGATATGACCTGCACACGTGTAAATGCAACAATTTTTCTATAGATAAGCTCAAAACCCGCTTATTACGGAGATACACTAGGAAAAAAACGTTTGATTTGACTGTACAGCGACAACTAACTTAAGAGGTGGTTGTATCGCCAAAGTCGATTTCGTAAGAATTCGTTGAAATTTTCCACAAATGTTCGTTAAAGGGTTACATCTAGTCATCGGCCGAAAAAAAGCATGTTTTTTTTTAATTTTTTTTGGGAAACTGATTGCAGTTTTCGAACTGTTTCTTTTTCCATAGTAAAGGGTATATTGTTTACTATGTTTCATAATTTTTCTAGTGTAAAA
>JAPYYX010002934.1:0-13170 GCA_030522605.1 Cremastinae sp. B BG-2022a
ACAATATACCCTTTACTATGGAAAAAGAAACAGTTCGAAAACTGCAATCAGTTTCCCAAAAAAAATTTCAAAAAAACATGCTTTTTTCGGCCGATGACTTAACCCTTAACAGGACGTTTCGTCGTAAAATTCAATATCGTAAAAATCGAACTTTTGCGAAGATTAATCTCAGAGTTATTATCTTTCATAATTCGTATATAAAGGAAATAATTTGTGCAGAAGAGGAGTGAAAAAGAATAATAGAGGAAAAGCGCAGTCGATCGTAAAAATCGTCTGGCAGATTTGAACAATCGTTTTTTAATGCGAAGATTTAACGATCGAGTTGCCTCGGTTTATTAATCTCGTACGTGATTACGTGTCATCTGCGGTCTCTATCTCGTCTTCGTACGAATGAAAAAGGACTATTCAATATCCGTTAAAGCTGCGGCGAGGTAATTACACCGGAGAGATTGCTTGTGCGGAATCGCCGCTCTCCTGCGAAACGGGAAACCGGGTCATACGTGGTGGAGTATGGAAAAAAGGGGAGAGAAAGAGAACAATCAATTTTATCGGCACGTATTCCTCGGAGAATTCTACTCTTGGTGAAGAATCTACCCGGCACACGAGAGGTTTTAAAACGCGGGTATTGCACCTTCAACTCGAATGTTACGTCCAAAATTTCGAGAAAAATACAAAAATTCCGTGACGAGATGTAAAATAATAAAATTGAATAAAATTGAATAAAATTGAATAAAATTGAATAAAATTTACGAAAACATCAATGAAAAATAAAATAAATTTGCTAACATTATTATTTGAGTTTTTTACCAACATTTTTACAAACGAATTAACCTGCGGATGATTCGTGACAGCTCTAAATCTAAGAATTCAAAAGACGTTCGTTTCTTTTTCTCGAAGTTTCAAAAATATATTATTTATTACTTAATTTTATAATTCATCGATTCAATATTGATTGAATAATTATAAAATTAATCAAATGTAAAATCAAAAAAGAATTTCGCGAATTGGACTCAAAGATGGATTTTTCAATACAAATAAAATTTCATAAATTTGTACAGGATATGACTAAATCATCGGTATCCATAAATTAAAATAAAATAGTAAAATACAATTATTAGAATGATAATAGAGATATTAAAATAATTTAAGAAATCAAAAAATTGTAAAAGAAAAATTTATAATTAATGAATTGAACATTAATTGAATAATTATAAAATCAATCAATTGTAACATGAAAAAGAATTTCGCGAATTGAACCTAAGGATGGATTTTTCAACACAAATAAAATTTCATAAATTTGTCAGGATATGACTAAAACATCGGTATCCATAAATTAATATAAAACAGTCAAATATTAATACAATGAAAATACAGATATTAAAATATTTGAGAAATAGAAAAATTGTGGAAGAAAAATATTGTCTCATCACCTGTTATGTCGCATTGTCCTGTGGCTAAACGATAGATCGCCTGCTTCGCTGGCGGTTCGGCTATCGCTGCAGCAACCCGAGCACCAATATGACATCGTATAGATTTGCTCGTAGTGAACAATGCACGATTGTTCTTCTCAGGTCTCAGTACGATTATATACAATTTCGGTACAAACAGAAATGCCAGAGTGACGGAAGCGCTCAAAGTTACGCACATGCACATCGTCACCACCTGAAATAACATTTTCGATGCATAATACATTTCCTTCTTTCAATAAATTCTTATACTTACAATTCTCGAGATCTTTTGACTATTGATACATAATTTCTAAAGTAACTGAAAGCATTTTTATGTGTTATATTTTTTTGACAATGATATAACGATTTTAGTTAAAAATGTTCGCTCATTTTTCATTTGAATATAAACAAACAACTTTAATTTTCTATTCGATTTAGGTATTCTCATAAGATTTTACGAATCTTTTGTCAAATTTTCAATGATATGATTTACCTTCGACTTGCTTCCGAAATGAATATAAATTCATTAAAATTTAATTTTTATTTTCTATTCTATTTGTCAATAGTCTTACGATTTTACCAGTCTTTTGTAGAATTTTTTACAACATGAAGTATCTTCGATTGATTTCCGAAATTAATATAAATTTATCCAAATTAGAATATACAAAAATTTTTAATTTGAATATACAAAAATTTTTAATTTTCTATCCAATTTATGAATTGTCATACGGTTTACCAATCTTTTGTAGAACTTTTGATGATATGAAGTACCTTCGACTTGCTTCCGTAATGAATATAAATTTATCAAAATTTAAATATAAAATAATTTTGAATTTCCTATTCAATTTATGAATCGTCATACATACGTATTTACTCTTTCAATCTTTTAATTTTCTATTTAGCCTTTTGTAGAATTTTTGACAACATGAAGTACCCTCGATTTGTTTCCGAAATTAATGCAAATTTATCATAATTTAAATACACCAAAATTTAATATTTTTTATTTAATTTATGAATTGTCATAAGGTTTACCAATCTTTTGTAGAACTTTTGATGATATGAAGTACCTTCGACTTGCTTCCGAAATGAATGTAAATTTATCAAAATTTAAATATACAAAAATTTTCAATTTTCAACAATTTAATTTATGAATGGTTATACGATTTTACCAGTATTTTGTAAAATATTTGATAAAATGAAGTACCTTCGACTCGCTTCCGAAATAAATCGGCCCGAAAGCGATCCAAATGACGCAGGTCGTATACATTGCGAATCCGATGAACTTCGCCTCATTGAAGTTCTCGGGTACGTTTCTCGTCTTGATGGCATAAAGAGTGCAAAGGGCAAGAAGCAGACCATCGAAAGCGAGAGGCGAGAGTACCGCTCTCGGTGACGTGGCGCAAGTCAGGACAGATCGATCCCGAGTTGGATATTCGTAACGAGGCATCGGCGGTTCGATCACGAGCATCGCTGCCGCGATCCCGGCCTCGACCATTATTAAAAAGCAAGTTATCACGACCTGAAAATATCAAAACTTTTTTACTCCGTTTTCAAACCAACGAAAATTCTACGAAAAATTATCGCATTGGAAAAAAAAACTAAAAAAGAAAAAATATTACAAAATAATCTCAAATTTTATAGAAGTGTGAAAAAATAAAATAAAATTAAAAAAATAAAACATAAGTTAATATAAAAAATTATAACAATGTACAAAAAAGGCAAATTAAATAAATGGTTATTAAAAAAACATATGAAAAGTAGCAACAGTGCTGTAAAAAATAATTTTTGTAACAATAATTTTGTATAGATGACAGATTAAAAGATTGGAAAAAACTGTTCATCGATTTTACCTGGGCTGTACCTGACATGAAGAGCGGCTTCCTCTTGGGAAATCGTTTCTTCGAACCCGCGAGTATTCTCGCTATTCTGTTGGTCTTGGTAAACAGCGAGGCGTACATCATCGCAAAGCTTATCCCTGGCATCAGACGACTCAAGGCACAGGTGATTCGAGTTGGAACCGCCAAAATGGGAAAAATCTATCAAAATTCATTTTTGTCAATTCAAACTTCTCGAATGCAATTTTGATCGCGTGAAACATCTCTTATCATTGACAATTTAGTTATAACGTTAAATATAAAAACGTGGAAATTGCATTCCATTTGAAAAAAATATTTTTTAATCAGTACTTGATAAGGATAGAATTCTAATCTTTGCAAATATTTCGGATTATTTATTTTCTGTGAATTGGCAATCTTAATTAAGTGTATAGGCCCTTTTTTTAAAATCATAAAAAATAAAAAATTTTGGCACGTTATTTGTGAATATATTAGAAAATTCTCTTCCAAATGTGGAAATGTTTGACTAAATGGTTCAAAAGATATTTAATTATCAAGTCTTTGCTTCTAAAATTTATTCAAAACAGAATTTTTTTTTCATATTTAATTTTCTACTATTGGCACATGCAAACAATGTTAAAAACCGAGTTTAAACAAGTTTGTCTGAAACTTTTGTTGTTTAATTGTTTAAGCAATAAATAATGTGAAAATTGTTAATAAAACATTAGCAAAGTATCGAGTATCATTGTAAATAACAATACAAAATTTCAACTTTCAAACAAAAAAAACAAAGATTAAATTTAAACAATTTATTATGAAAAAGTCACTTTTGTCAGGGATTGTACGACCTATATACTTAACTAAAACACAATTACTGAACAATTGAAAAATAATTAATAAAATATTTTAATTTTTTTGTAAGTAATCGCTAATATCAAATACTATACAAAAAATGTACAGAAATAAGCTATCATCATTTTTAAATTTATATTCAAGCCAAATTATACAAACTTCTTCACCCATAAGAATGAATCTTGAACTCATATAATGTAGACTAACTGAAAGATCAAGCGTCGAAATTTCACCCATAAATATCTTTAAAAAAAAATCGAAAAACTTCTTATCAATTTTTATCAAATCCTTCATTGTTCATAAAAAATGTTTCGTTGGAAAATTTTGGAAATTGGAAACATTCAAATGTTTCCAATTACTCATGAACCGCGTATGTCACAGTGTCCGCAAAGAGGGCAATTATTTAGCACTCCAGGCGCGAAATCGCCGGAGCACGATAACGGAAACGGGCACGGGTTTATTGGTATAAACATTTCAGGAGCGGTTAAAAAGAGAGTACTCGAAAATTGCGGATATGAAAGCGGTTGACCGCTGGTTCATGTGCAAATTCTGGAGTTATTATACGAAAGGGTCGTGCATGCATGCCGGGGGTAAAGCATGAAAAACACGGCGAATCCGCGCGGGGGTGAAGCGCGAGCTTGCGCCGAGAGTTAATGCTCTTGGAAAATATGAGGAGAAAGGAGACTTACGCTTATATGAGCCAGAGTCATTCCAGCGAGTATGAGATAGCTGAGCTCGCGGGTGCTCGCTTTAACGACCGGGGTGTCGTTGTGCCGGATGAAGATGTGACACGTGACGAAGGTTGCTATGAGACCCATCGCGCTGAAGGACATCGCGACCACAGCCTCGGCATCGCCCCAGGATATATGCTCCACCAAAATAACGTCGCATTCTGTCAAAGAAAAATATACATTTTCTACTTTTCTCTCTTTATATCTAGCCTCGTTTCTTCCCTCCGCGCCTCTGCTACGCGCTCTCTTTCATTAAGATGCTCCTTCAAATGTCACGATTCAATCTTTCCTACGCAAGTTCGCTCCTCAATTAGGTTGCAAAGTTCAAAGTTTCTTCTGATGATACGAACTGTATTTATTTTTATTGTTTTTTATTTAGTTTATATGTTTCGTATGTGAATAAAAATTTTTTGAATTTCCGATTTCGAATAATGTTTGAAAATTATCGATTCAATCTGTTTGGACGAAAGTTGTTTTTTTCGGGTCGATTTCAAACTTCAAAGTTTGTTGTCAACAAGGATTTTAATTGTTTTGATAATTTGATATTATTTTTTATTATATTTTATATTTTTTATTTGTAGAAGAATCAAATTTTATTATTTTAATGTATTCTAGAGGTAATTGATACGTGATGTCTTTGATAATGGACTCACGCGTCTTATTGGCATTGGGCTTTTGTCCCGCCGGACATGGGACGCACGCCGTTTGTTCCTCGTTTGTGATTTCGTGATAATCGCAAGGTACGCAAGCCCAGCAACACCTTTTTTCCTGTCCTCCTGTTTTATAGTTCTGAAAACGAATCGAATAAGCGATTACACAAATTTCCCCAAATTGATACCTGATAAGAATTAAATGATATACAAGAATGAGAAAAAATATAACATTTTTTCTGTAATTTAATTTAATAGCAAAATAATCATTGGTATACTTGGAGATTTAATTTGCGTCCATTGGAAAATGGATTCGATTCTCAAAATTCCATAAAACTATTCAACATTTTTATTGTGAATTCAAAAAATAAATGTCATAATAAACACTATATATTTCAAATGTATGTATACACCAAAATTCATAATAAATACATTTATAGCATGGAAAATCAAATGACACTCAAAATCTGACATGGGGGCGGAGTTTAGTCTTGTGACGACGTTAAGGGTGCAATGATATGCTTATATTTATTATAATTATAATTATAATAATTATGATTTTTCATCGATAGTGCACCTCCCCCTTAGTTAGACTTTTTTCAGATCTCAATAGCACCTTATCTGTACGGTATGGGGGAGGCAAAATGGGGTGGCTCAAACATTTGGTGAAAATTTTCAATATTTCAAAATTTGATAAAGTTTAATATCAAATAGCGTTTTCTTTGTTACAAACATTATATTTGGTGATTTGAAAACACACATACGAAAATTAAAATAAATCGTCAATTAGATACTTGAAACAAGAAGTCAGAGTTACTAAGTTAACAAATTATAAAAAAACAATTTTTTTCTTACTTTTTGGAAGGATACCCCATTTTCATTGCTAACAAAATTAATTTTTGGTCATGGCAACTGAAAACTTGATTTCTTTCCTTCAATTGCGATTAAAAAACAAAAGATGCAGCATATTTAAGCCTTTGAAATCGGAAGATTTTCTTAAATACCCGCCCACTATAATAAAACGTTTTTAAAATGAAGTATTACGACCCTGATTTTTTCATGTCACGATCTGTCAAATTACGATCAACTGTCACGTTGACAGAAAAATGAATGTGTTCACGACGAAAACAAAAATGAAGATATGAGTCAATCAGAATCGCTAAAGCTCGATTACATCCCGATCGTGACACCCCTACTTTGTTAAGAGAGAATCATCGTTTGTTTTGTTTCTATGAAACTATTTTTGTTCCCTTCCTTATGAAAAAAATGAACGTCGGAGACTTCTCGATTGCGCTCATTCGTTTTCCGAAACGATACTCCAATGTCGCGTAATTCCCTGGCACGTTTCCCTGCGCGTGTCCCGATATAAATTTCATCGGTTTATTACAACACAAGATTCTTCGTTTTCCGTTTGAGCGCTGCGTCAAATAAAAACTATTCACAAGGCATTAATTTCTTATTTACCATCAGAGCATTTCTTAAAATTGAATACAAAGTTCCATCTGATGATTGACAAATTTTATGCGAGTCGTGATACTTTTACGAGAAAATTGGTCTTTCATAAATTAATCGAAGAAATAAGGAAACGCGAAAACAATGAATTGTATCCAATATCGTAATTTGTCAATTTCACGCTTCATTGATCGGAAAAGCTTTTGATAAAAGGGCTGTGGGTCGTTTGTACGGCTGATTAAAAGAGAGCTCGAGTAAATCATCGTCGTTTGTCGCGCTTCTGTCACTGGCGAATCCAATTTCGTTTCGGTTTCCTTTTCTTACAATTACAGCTCGCAGTACGGGAATCGCTATACGTAACGTTGATAGGTAATTAGAGAATACTTGGCAAAAATGTCGTTTATCTAATTTCCAATTTATTTATTTTATATTTATTACTCACTATACCAAAAAAATCAATTTTGTGTACCATGAATACTTTTCATATTTTATGTAATTCTATATAGTTTTATTCGTTTAAATCGATAACTAAATCAAAATAAGAAAATAAGCATTCCGAAAGAAAACTCGAAGTAAAATTTAATTGAATGTTTTTTCTATGAACGATAGAAAATCTCTAAAATTGTTATCGTTAATGTAGAAAATTTTCCATATTTTTAGAAAGTAAAATATATTTATGATGTCACATAATTGTTGTTTTAATAATCTGAATAAAATAAACTTTTTTTAAGGCCGTACAATCTCTGACAAAAGTTACTTTGTCATAATAAATTGTTAAAATTCAACATTTGTTTTTTGTTAGAAAGTTGAAATTTTGTATTATGTTATTTACAATGATACTGGATACTTTGCTAACGTTTTATTAACAATTTTCAGATTATTTATTGTTTAAAGAATTAAAAAACGAAAGTTTCAGACAGACTTGTTTAAACTCGGTTTTTAACATTGTTTGAATCTGCCAATTGTAGAAAAAAATATGACCAAAAACTTATGTTTTGAATAATTTTTATAAACAAATTTGTGAATTTTCCATCAGAGACAAACGTCAAATTGGAACGACTTGAGAATTAAATATCTGTTGAACCAATCAGTCAAACATTTCCAAATTTGGAAAAGAATTTTTAAATATATTCACAAATAAAATGTCAAAATTTAGCTATTTTTTATGTTTTTTAAAAAAGCGTCTATACACCCTTAAATTATGGTTCATTCGTTGATCAAAATGGTTAAAAAATATCTGTTGGATGTGTTTGAATCATTTTGCAAATCTGTCGTACGCAGTGACCGCATTTTCATGTATTTTCCATTTGGATAAACTCAATTTTGATTATTGCCGGACAGAAAGCTATTTAACAGAGGGCTTTATTTCTATACGGACGGAGCGGTCGAGCGGGTGAAGACAGAAGCCAGCTCGCAGTATTATTACAAATATAGATGCACGAATACGGGCACGCGACGCTGAATACTATCGCCACCGGCTTTGTCTCGCTCAGGATTAATCGATGAATCATCAACATAAACAGAAGTCGAGAAACGGAGATAACGCCGCGCATTGTTCCTCCGAGAGTTATCGAAATTCGAAGATGGACCGGAGTGAATCCTACCTGTTCGAATTCGCAATATTCAACGAGAGACACGTGGTTACCACTGATCGACTCGGATCGATGCAAACTGACAGTACAGAAATTCCAACAATGCTGCCAATCAGTCTCCTTCGATGTTCTCGATTTTACTTTTTTTCTTCTCAATTGTACTCGCACGCTTGATATTTCGATTACAGTTTCTCGCTGTTTATTTTTTTTTAGCATTTTCACATCTCATTTACGTCAATTCTAAGTTTTTTATAGTTACCTAATAATTTATATTTGGTGCTTTTAATTTAAATTTCATGAAGTATCAAATTGACAAAAAATTTGTTTTTATATCAGTAAAAAGATCACCAAGAAAAAAATAAAACGATTTTTATATATATTCTAATCTTTAAATATATTTTTCAATCTCTCGATCGCTCTCTCATATTTGATGCAATTGAATTCTGAACCTCTTTTTGTCTATTTTCTCCTGAATCCGAATGGTGTGCGTTTTTTTCGTCCGCATATACCGTTTCTCGTACAAATCATACGTCCGCACCACATTTTCTTCGATCTTTATATGTCATCGAGTATTAAATTGATAAAAAAATTTGTCCTAATACCGTCAAGAGGACCGCAGGGAAAAAATAGAAAGGCCACGAGAGAGATCAATATTTTCGGTACGTTCAGATCGAGGCCAAAAAGCGGCGAGAAGAAATTCGAGAAGTCTCTTTTGTACTCTACGGTACGTCCGTTCGAACGATTTCGCAAAGAGCTACAGGATGAGGCTGTTCCGCATTCAAACCGGAAAATATATCTTCGAACCTTGGCTCCCTTCTAGCTGGATTCCATGCATGATACATGCACACATTTATTTTTAACAATATCCACGATTCATCTGAAAACTGGAAGAACTTTGGCTCGTCCGTTTTTCTTCCTCGTTCTTCGCCTCTCCTTCTTACACTTGATCTTAAATTTTTTAATATATCGATTTTTTCAAGAATTTATAAAACCTGAAAAACCGTTTTGAAAAATTTAATACAATTTTTGAAAAATTAATCTCATTCGAAAAAAGGATTTTTTTTACCATGCCAAGATTTTCTTTCTTCCTCGTTCTTTGCCTCCTCTTACACTTGATCTTAAATTTTTTAATCCATCGACGTTTTCAACAATGTATAAGACCTTAAAAAATCGTTTTGAAACCTTGAATACAATTTTTGAAAAATTAATTTTATTCGAAAAAAGGATTTTTTTACTATGCCAAGATTTTCTGTCTTCCTCGTTCTTTGCCTCCTTCTTACACTTGATCTTGAATTTTTGAATCTATTGATTTTTTCAAAAATTTATAAAACCTGAAAAATCGTTTTGAAACATTGAATACAATTTTTGAAAAATTAATTTCCGTCGAAAAAGAGATTTTTTTTACCATGCCACGATTTTCTTTCTTCCTCGTTCTTTGCCTCCTCTCACTTCATCTTAAATTTTTGAATCTATTGATTTTTTTCAAAAATTTATAAAACCTGAAAAATCGTTTCGAAACATTGAATACAATTTTTGAAAAAAAATTTGAAAAATTAATGTCATTCGAAAAAAGGATTTTTTTACTATGCCACGATTTTCTTTCTTCCTCGTTCTTTGCCTCCTCACACTTGATCTTAAATTTTTCAATCTATTGATTTTTTCAAAAATTTATAAAACCTGAAAAATCGATTTGAAACATTGAATACAATTTTTGAAAAAAATGTTGAAAAATTAATCTAATTCGAAAAAAGGATTTTTTTTTACTATTCCACGATTTTCTTTCTTCTTCGTTCTTTGCCTCCTTACACTTGATCTTAAATTTTTCAATCTATCGATTTCATCAAAAATTTATAAAACCTGAAAAATCGTTTTGAAACATTGAATACAATTTTCGAAAAAAATTTTGAAAAATTAATTTCCTTCGAAAAAGGGATTTTTTTTATCATGCCACGTTTTTCTTATTCCATCAATTGTTGCGCGAAGCGAACGGAATCGAATATATATTTTATTTCGGAACAACGCCTCGAGAACATTTTACCCGATCGGGCGAGACAGACGCTGAGTTGTGACAATGCATTCGGGGCACGTTTAAAGCGATAACACTTTTGTCCTATCTCGAGGAGATCGAGGTAGAAAATCGATGCTCTGAAATTTACTTCGATGCGAGAGTATGTAGACGGCATTATTCCCTATGTGCCGGTGCGACGCAATGCTCGCGAGTATCGCGTTCCGATTTTTATTTCTCATCTCTATGCACAATATGCATTCATGCTTTTCTTCTTTCAGGACGACAGAAACTTTCATGTCTATTTGAAAGATTCATCCAACGAAGTTCAATATAGTCGTTATCCACGAGAAACTTTTTTTCATTCTCACTCGCTTTTTCTTCCTGTTTTTTTTTTTTGAACCGGAAGCAAATTTTGATGTAATCATGAATTTTATTTTTATCGTTATCCACGAAGAACTCGCCTCGTACTTTTCCTCCGCGTTAGTATCTTATTTTATTCTTCAGTGACTGCAAAAAAGACATTGACAGAGGTAATCGAGGACTTTATTTTCATCGTAAAAGTTTGTACGCCGATAGTAGAAGGCGGAAAAGGAAAAAGTATCAGGCACTGAGATGAGGCTATATAAGTTAAGATACCCAAATTGAGAAAATTCTGTCGTCATGAAAAATGTACGAAAAAATATTTTTAAACATCTTAACCAGTATCGTCTTGATGTCTAAATTATGTCGTAATACGAATTTAACGTTCTTGTAGAATTTTATTTAATATATTTTTTTTTATATCTTGACTATGCCAGACGTGACATGGAAATTTGTTTTCGTGACCTTTGCCCACGCAGATCTTGCTCGAATAATTTTAGCTCGTAAATTGAGACCCTAGACGATTTTGTAGGTTTCTTGCATTTTAGAAGTTTCAATTTCTAATAAAATCCGAAATATTAATAATAATTTAAATTAATTACTTTATACAGCATTAGACACATATTTTTATTTTTATTCTCAAGAATTTATGACTCATTAAATTTAGATCTAATTTTAATTCTTCGTCACGTAAAATATTTGTATTTTTTTTTATTCAGGCCTTTGATCTCGTATTCGCGTGCTATCGAGAAAACTTCTGGCGAGAAAAAAATGATCGTGCATATATTTTTAGTATATAAGTTAAGCAACGCGAACTGTTCCAAACGATGAAATTGTATATATTATTAATGATCATATATTATTAATGATCGCAGTTAAGGGAAGTTGATGGAAAACAGAATATTACTTGAGTATGGGATTAGGAACGAGTGATGCAAATTAACTGGTTGATTTAATGAGAGAGATGACAAAAGGTAGATTAAGATGGGATCTCGTATGAGAACAGAGGGAGAGTAATTACCTTGTAGTGACCAGGCTGACATGGCTTGGAGCAAACACTCGTGACGAGTTGTGTGCCACGGGACTGCGGACTCGCTGAGAATGTAAGTGTCCCATTGTTCCAGTCGCCGATCTGCACGTAACCGTAGCTACCGTTTGACATCAGTTGAAAATTCAAGATCTCGTACCTGAGAGTTTCACGACACGAACAAATAATTTCATTAAAAAAATACCTGAATTTTTCAAATATTTATTTCTATTTTATTCGAAAAGTAGAATTTTATAAAAATAATTTTATTGTGCTTACAAAAATCAATAAATAGTAATGAAAATAAATTGAAAATCGTCAAAAATTCAGATAATTTTTTTTAATTTTGAGAAATTAAAGTATTGAGAGAAAAATTAAATTTCCTGTTCACTCGATTATTTTTCATGTTCTTTATTAAAAGAGAGACTTCGAAATTTTGCAAGTGAGCATACGCACCGACCTGCCCGGTGGATCACCTCGGCGATCAAATTCTACTTCCTCCTCGCCGAACGTGAATGAAATATTCATCAAATGATTCTGCGTCCAATAAACAATTTAAATACGATAATATACACTGCGATTTTAAATTAAGGATAATACATATTTATAGTAAAAAAAATGTATGTGTCTCTATTAAATATTAAATATTAAATATTAAACCTTTTTAATAATAAATTCATTTTAAATTAATTATAATAATAAATTAATAAATTCTTAATAATAAATTCATAAGTTCATATTATAATATTTTTATTTTTGCATTTTTCTTTTTTACTCAAAGCTTTGTTTTACTGTCTTATCCCAAAGTCATTACCTTGAAGAGCGTCCAGTTGAACGGATACATTTCCTTGCAAACGCCATAATAGTCACGACCGCAAGTTTCCTCGAGCATACTGTGCAGCCCGTGAGCCATTGCCCAAAATGACTTCATCACGAAACTCATTTTCGGATCTTGCTTATAACGCTCTGACAATTTCTCCGTGCCTACGTTGTTAATCGAGAACAGATTGAAAATAATAAATACATTATTTAATTCTTAATCTGTGAAATTTACCATTATTTTTATAAATTTTTTTATTTCATTTTTAAATAACCTGAATAAAAATTTTTACCATATCTTATCAAGAGTCGCGGTAGAGACTCGAGGCAAGTACATTTTTTCAAAATATCAAAAATCGCCGAGCTACCGCGACTATCTATACGCGAAGACAAACG
>JAPYYX010002935.1:0-16503 GCA_030522605.1 Cremastinae sp. B BG-2022a
AGCTCGTTTACAATAATTTGCATGATAAGCGACCCTGAAATTTTGCGAGGTTGTCTGATACTACTTAAATAAGATCCTCGCAAAGTTTCATCCATTTCTGTAGTTTTTTGATTTGGTAGGCAGCCACCTTAAGGTGAGAGCACGTGCTGGAAAGTTGAGTAACGATCAAAAACAAGGAATCAAAATATTTAAAGGCATTACACGAAAGAAGAAACTTGGAAATTATAATTAAGGAAAGGAAGAAGAAGACGATGACAATGAAAACCTCGAGGAATCTGCTTTAGGATTGTCAGCGCTGTATGGGGATTCGATCAAAGACGAATCTGGCGACGAAGACTTCGAAAGTTGTGAGGACGATAAAGATGATGATGTTTTGGAAAGTGAGAGTGCAGATCAGACTTTGAATTCTCCAAATATGACGTACTCAGGTGCTAATTCAAATGAAAATGATGATGAAGATGACGAGGCCGACGACGACGATGATGATTCTCCAGGCTTTTCCGATTTAGATTTCTTCAACTTCAGATTTCTCTCACAAAATCAAACAATTAAACTTCGAAAAATCTTAGCATATTAGGGTGGCGCAAAAAACAGACTACTTTTTTTGAGGATGGGGGTTGAAATGCAGAACAATCAATAAGTTGAACGGCCAAAATCTTGAAAAAAAAATTTTGAATATTCAATTATTGAACAGTTAATAATTAGAATAAAATCGAATTAGAAAGTAGAATAAAACGAAATCAAATATAACGAATGTGTAAAACTTGGATATACAAAATAGCGAACTCCCAGAATAGTGAACGTCGAAGTAACGAAAGTCCAAAATAGTGAACATCGAAATACTGAATGTCAAAAATGACGAACGTCGAAAATAGTGAATGTCGAAAATAATGAACGTTAAAATAACGAATACGTCCATGGGGGAAACCGGGGCAAGACGGGTGCCCCCAGCCGATTTTACTATTTTTTATGTTTTTTGAGCACCCGATATGTTCACATTCATCATGTTTTAATCAAATTCGCTATGCGCGCAAAATTCGCTATGGGCCACCAATATAATGTATAAAAAATACAGAAATCAAATTTTCACTTTACTTTTGAAAGTGATATGATACGATCGTAGACGGCAGCTCTTCACTATTCTCATGTATCTTCCGAACGGGTCTCGAAGACGCCTTCTCTCTACATTTAAGGGCCATGGAAACCATGTGACCACCAAGATTTCGTAAATTACGGATTTATCAATTAATAAATGAATTGTCATCAAAAATTGGACCGTATCGCCGTTCTTTGTGTCGAAAAGAATGTATCGCCGCTTTTTTTAACTGAATTTTTCAATATTGAGGGAGGAATCTGTAGAAACAAAATGTGACTCGCGCCGACCCCTTGTAATATACGTACATTTAAAATGTTACTAACTAATTCTGGGTGCCAAGGAAGTTCAGAAGATTCGAAACAATTTGTTTACGTTCATCCGGGACGCTAGCAGGAATGCCAGTTATAATAAGTTCAGCCAATGGTGACTGGACAATTGGAGCTGGTTTAAAACTCGGAATTTGATTTTTTAGTGCCTTACTATCTGATCTAATGAATTTCATTGTTCCAAACAATACCACGATTTCTTTCTCAAGTTAATCGAAGCGCATGTCATTGACTTTGTTCTGTACTAGCAATTCTATTTGAGCGTCTACTTCAGTAATATTTGTTACAAATGAGGCAAGAGAATCTGAGAGAGAGAGTGTGTGTGTGTGTGTGTGTGTGTGCGTGTGTGCGTGTGTATGCGAGTAAGAGAGGGTGTCGGTACAGGAAAAAAATTCTTTATCGTCGTTGGTCAGCTACGTTGATAAGCAGACGAAGATTACGTCCATATGTCGTTGTCGTAACTATAGAATTTAACTTTATTTTATACCAATAAGCGTTATAGTATTCGATCATCACTAAACGATTGGAAAATTGATATAACTAAAGTAAATGCAGAAATTTCTAAAGTTTTAGAAAAATTAAAGCATTAAATACAATATGACCAAAAAAGAATTTAAATTAAATAATATGGAACCGAGGTGTTCGGGATATTATGTTGTGCTCTTTAATACAGTACGAATAAAAATTTATGTTGTATTATTTTATGTGCCGAAACGTTAGGGGTTGCCTTGTTCTTTTTTTATCATGCAGTAGCTAAACTAATCTTTATTCGTTGTACCTTCGTTTTGAGAGAGAGAAAGAGAGGAAGGTGGCTACGTTATCTAGGAAGATAAGGTTGCTCAAGTTCCTATCTCTAAGCCATATTTTTGGTACAATAAATAGGTGACGATTGCATTAGTCCCATAGTTATTCACTATCCAGTGGGTATTTCGTGTCAATAATAACCGCGTTGCTGCTTTGTCCCTTACGTTAAATCTCCTCCACACACACACGTGTTTCCTTTAATCTCACCTTCGGCGGAATGATTTTTCTCATCGGCCCTTGAAGAAAATCGGTGAATTCGGAAAGAATATTCGAAAAGTTAACATTGTTATTAGTTCTTCATCAAAAAGTTGAAAACAAATAAATATAAATAAAAAATACAAATAAAAGTGAATTACAAAGATCGTCGTACTGGGAGTTAATAAAAAGGAAAGAAAGTTATCGGAAGTAATAAGCGAGAGTATTGGTAAAAAATCCCAGTTCCTTCTGGTCCTTGACAAAATATTTTAACGGTCGAAAAATACAAAAAAAGTGATAGTTCAGTGGACGGTGCATTTTTTAAAAGTGAAAATTTTGACTATAATAAAATGGCAACAGGATATGACGATTGTTACGATTCTTCCTGGCATTTGATTCCACCTGATTATGTTAGTAACGATGACGATTACAGGTGAGGTTGTTGAAATTCAATATTTTTTACTTCATGTATTTTTTCATGGGCATTCAAGTTGAGACGAATTGCGGAAAATCGGGTGCTTCTTTTTTGCTTTGATGGTCAGATAAATGAATATGAAGAAATTAATTAAAATTAATATGAAAAATATGAAGATGAAAAATGTTTACTTTTGTAACTTACATTTCAGTCGAACTAGTAAAAAAAATGTAATATTATAATCGAGCGTATCGCACGTCACAAAAACGTGTAGATTGGCGTTAGAAATTCAATTTTTTTAAAATGTTTTTTCCATGGAATAGACACTTGAAAAGACTGGAAAAGGATATTATGTTACAAAATACTATAAAAAATTCGTTCAATTATTGGAAAAGAAACCTGGATCTCGAAATCTTTACTTCTTTTTTAACAATTATATTAATTTTAAGAATAAAAATCTTCTATGATTATAATCAAAAGACGTTTCTTAAGGGGTAAGACCATGGTACTATAGCAGCTCAAAAAAGCGCATTCTTGCAATTTTTCGGATAGAAGATGAATTCATAAAGAAGTAATACATTAGGGGGTTATTCGGAACGTATTGGAGTGTATTACGACGAACTTCCATAATAAAATATTTAAGAATTTGAAACTGCGAAGGTGAGGGGAACACAGCACTCCGCATAAGTGATGGTGTTAATTTAAATTGAGAAGATAACAAAAATCCTATTATTCTACATAATAATAGCTGGTGAAACATGTACGGGAGTTTTGAAATATTTATATTTTGAGCAATCGAAAAATATCTTATATTAGCACAAAATACAAAACCGTGTAGATTCGCATTAGAAATTCGAATTTTTTAAAATGTATTTCCCATGGAAAAGACACGTGAAAAATGTAGTTACCAAATGACGTAATTCTATAGAAGATTCACTTTTCTAAAAATTAGGACGTTATATTTCTCACTTCGACGCCAAATAAATTACAATTAGCGATAAATATTCCGAAGCCCCCCTCCTCCCATCCATATACCCAACACAACTCGCCCCAAACTCAACGGAATTCGGAAACCCATACAAATTTTGACTCAAGCAGAGCCCTTCTTCCGAATATTTATCTTATTTTTTTGATAAAAAATTGAAAATTTCCTACCCCCCGACATAGTATCATTGTTTGTATCGTTTTATAAAAATAAATCTTAATAAAAAAATTTTTATACTAATTTTTAGGAAAGTGAATCATCAATAGAATTACCCAATTTTTTTCTCGTGACATTATAGCCGCTGTATAATATCTCATTTGTAGCACCCTTTCTTAGAATAATAAGGACGTATGTAGGTCTAAAGATACGGCAGTGTCTTGACGCCAAGTAATAAAAAAAAATTTCATCCAAATTCACGATAAATTACGTCGTTCTTCATTTCGAAAACGTCAAAGTGAGAGTTTTTTCGCGCGAAATCGGAGGATCGCAGCAATCTTCTTGCCACGGTCTCAAATCGATCTCACCTTCTGTCAAAGTGACAGCCCGGTATCGACATCGTAAAAATGTACGAGGAATATTATAAAGTGAGATAATAAAAATAATACATAAATAACGAGTAAAAACAGAAAAATCAGAAACGCAAGAATTCGTGAGTAATATGTTGGATAAATATTTGTTATAGATACATACTGATTTTAATTTGTAATCTTCTAACCTTCTAACGGAAAATTTATCAATCAGGAGAAAAGTATTTGTTTTTTCCAAACCAAGAAATTGATTTTTTTAACGGTTCTAATAACGAAAAGAAATGAAATGTGCAAGAAAACTTTTTTGAAAAGTAAAAAAAAAAAGTACCTACACAATGAGTAATAAAATAGTTGTTACAAAATTATATGGAATCATTTTGTAATCAGGTAAGAAAATGTTTGCATATACATTCTACGATTAAAAAAGTGGTTAAATAAATTATCAATTTTTCTGACTCTCGGAAACTCGATAGAAAATAATAAAAGATGATTCGTGGGAGAGCGAGTGGTACGACTTGTTACGCGTTCAAGCGATGTGTTATTTGAGAGGGGAAGGAAGAGTTCATATGCGCGTCGAGGGTTAATATACCCTCTTTTCCTCGAGACACACTAGGACATTCGAGAACCAGGTAAAGCGCCCATCTTTTAATGAGTTAGAGAGAGATCGCAGTCTGCCATCGTCACCTGTTCGTTTACATCATCAATTTTCAACTAAACTCGTAAACTACAATGAAGCTTTCCTGTCTGCAAATTAGAAAAAAAATGGACATCGAAAATCTCTCGTATGCATATGGACTACACTCATGAAAAAAGTCACATTTTATACTCTATATTTTTTGGAGATAACCAGTAAGCGATTTTGGAAACTTTTTAAGTGATTACATCTAGACATCGGCCGAAAAAAGCACGTTTTTTTGATTTTTTTTTTTGGAAAAATCATTACAGTTTTCGAGCTGTTTCTTTTTCCATAGTGATCGGTATATTGTTTACTATGTTTCATAATTTTTTTTATATACCGCAATCGCGTTTTCCTCACTTTTTCGAGTGTTTTTTTGGGGACGAGATGCTCGAGGAAAACGCGGTCTTGGTATATAAATTATCGTGTGTACCTTGGAGACGATGGCTCATATAACTCCTTTTGCGCGATGTTAATTTCGTCATTCGTCGTCTCCGCGGTGCACAATGTACTATAGTGTAAAAAAATCACAAATGGAGCAGACATAATACGTTTTATATACCGCAAGCACGTTTTCCTCACACGAGGAAAATGCGCTCTTGGTATATAAACTATCCTGTGGACCTTGGAGACGAGGGCGAAATAATAAATAATAACTAAATCATTCGCCCTTGCTCATCTCCGCGGTGCACAATGTACTATAATAACGGACCGCTGTCCGTGCCTTCCACGGTGATGACCACTATAAAACTTCTGCATCGATCATCAGAAATAAAAAACGAAATAGATTAAGTTTTTGTGTCGTATTATCTAGTCTTTGATCGAAGGATTTGATAAAATATTAATATTTGAAAAAATGGTCGGAGGTTGAAAGTAAATGTCTAATTTTCTTCGAAAAAATCATCTCATTTTCCGCGATATAAAAAAAACTATGCATCGAAAAAAAAATCCTTCGATCAAGGACTGCGTTTTGATATAAAAAAAAGGTATGCAAAAGGTCAAGTAAATCGATCGACTCGTTTTCGAGATATCGTGGTCACCGATATTGAAAGAGTTGTTCCGAGAAAATTCTGACTAGACGTAAAGCCTTGAAGGGTTTATAATTAAAAAATTATGAAACATATAGTTAAAAATATATACCTTTCACTGTGAAACGAAAACAGCGAAATCTGCAATCATTTTCCCCAAAAAAATTCACAAAAACTCGCCTTTTTTTCGGCCGACGACTAGATGTAACCCCTTAATTTGCTGTGATTTATTTAGCAATCATTCAATATTTATTCTTTCTATTTCGGCAAACACAAAAAAAATCATATTTCATAATTAAAATAGGTTTGAATGGTGTATAAAATTGTGTATGCTCTTCTTAATGAAGAAAAAACTTCTATTTTTTAGAAAAGGTTTTGAAAAAATATTTTGTCCATCAAAGGTGCGAATATTATGAAGGTTTAGCTGTATGTATGAACCAAAGAACAATTTTGAACATATTATTTTTAATAAAAAATGTATCAACAAAGAAGTCAAGTTAGAGATCGTCGTTGAGGAGATTTTGTACATTAAAATATTGCAGTCTCATATTAAAAAAACCGTATCTCATTTTTCATCAATTGTTCAGGAAAAGTCTATCTATATTTTCATATAAAAAAACTAAAAAACTGAAATGTTAATAATGTGATGTAAGTATTGCTGCGAATTTTGGAACTAATCACGAACATCGATCACTTCAATTCGATGTGGACATGGTCCCATATATGTATTTAGGTATTAAAAAAATTGTATACCGAATAAAAATAATTTTATATTTCGACAATGGCTCAATGGAACGGGATGATTCCATTGCCATTCGAAATAACAGATGATTTTCTATAAATCGGGGCCTTCCGGTTTCGGGTGTTTCGGTACAGTTAGCAGAAAACTCAAGAAATTAACACAACAGGGAACATTAATTAAGGGATAAGGAATCGAAAAATGATCAGATTTGAATAACAAATGGAAAAAATGTTCGTTATTATTAAATAAACGGATATAAATGAATTAAAAACAAAAATAAAGGAATCGAAAAATGATCAGAATTGAATAAAAAATGGAAACAATGATTCTTATTATTACATAAATAAACGGATATGTAAATTCTCAAAAAATATTCGTCTACGTAGATACTGAGTTATTAAAGAAAACATTTCCGTTCCTACGCATGGACTCTGTAGCTATACGTTCATAGAAAAAGGACAATTTTCTCTTTCGATAACTCGAAGACTATGTAAATGAAAATTTTGATAAAAATCATGTTCACGTATTTTGTGATAAGGAGGAACTGACTGACCCAATTTTTAAAATGGTAAGGAAAAGTTAAAATTCTGTAGACTTGTTTGAAAACGGCTGAAAAATTCTTGTGCCAAATTTAAAGTTATGAACTTTCAAACATTTAAAATTTCACATTGTGTTGTCTTATGGAAAATTCATATAAATGTTCTAACCATAAACAAAAAAGGTACCATCTCCGTAAAATTTTTTTCATATGTTTCTCGTAAGAGAGTGTTCGATGCTAATTCCAAAATTTTAAAGCACACTTCACTAAAATTTTCTATTTTCATTGTTTAAACAATGTTAGTTGTTAAAATGATTCAATTAATAATCGGAAGTTGTTAATGGCTATTGTACCGAATACACAAAAAATTCAGAACCTTTTCAAAAGACTAGATAGTTAAAAATTCGCAAATTTTCGTTCTGAACGTACTTTTGACATGGATTGTACCTACCATAATATATTCCTCTCGAAAGAACATCCTGACAAAATTTTATCACATTCTGATCATAGTCGCTTCTGTACCGAAACACCTCAAGCTAATTGTTTCATCGGCATTTTGTAAATAAAATTGAGGAACACCAAATTCACCCAATCTTACTGTAAGTACACACGGCAGCGTCTTTACGATCTTGATAATCCTGAAGTTATCTACACATATCGTTTTTTTTTTTTCATTTCTTGGCGTCAAGACACTGCCCTGTCTTTGGATATTTAAAAAAAAAAGTCCAAAGTTTGAAGCTCCGAAAAATATGTGATCTCGTCGATGAATGGATAACCCTTGAAGAATCACATATTTTGGCGGTGTTTGAAATAACTTCTTAAACGTTTCTTAAAGGTCGCGCGGCATCTACAGAATGTGCCTGCGAAGACACCTTACACAGGAAAGCGTTAAACTAGCCGTGTAAAGTTCCGGTCACGTCTAACGTACCTCTTAAATCCTCTATGCCCTTCTCTCTCATTCATTCACTCTCAGTCTCACTCTCTCTCTCCCTCTTTCTCTTTCTCTTTCTCATTCCGTCTCAACGCTTTTTCATGCTTGACAATGTGAAAAAAATCGCAAAGAGGCCCTCGAGGCATTCTGTGCTCCTTCCGTCGGGAATTCTTTTCACTGCGAAATACTACGAGTGAGAAAATCGTCTGAATGAACCTTCGAAAAATACGAGTACTACGTTCTATTTTTTTTCTACCTATATATAGTGGACGTAGTACTACGTTCATTGACGCGAAAGCTTTTCCTGCGTAGTAAGCCAGCGCGGGTGGGCCCTGCTGGGCCTTTGTCCCAAATTCATGAATGAACTTTCCTCTCTTCCGATCGTCAAAGAAAGAGAGATAAAGACAAGGATGAAAGGAAGGAAAGACCGAGTCGAGCAAATCGGACTTGTTTCTTCTCTCTGCTCCTGCTTCGTGCTCTTTTTTTTATATTTTCTTCAAAATAATTTGAAAAATTAATTAATTTTTCAAAATAGCAGAGTCTACACAATCTGCAAATTAAAGATATGTTTTGAAAAAATAAAGGTTTATATTTTGTTGTATTTTTAATGAAACGCGGCTAACCGTTAGGATTTGCAGAAAGTTGTCTACATATATATACATATGGAGCTGTAAATATTTTTCCCTGAGTAAAAATTCCATCATTTTTTAATTACACTAGCAACAACGCTTTTCCTTTTTTTCGTTGATTTTTTCATATATTATATTTTTTTCACCTTTCTATAGATATATTATCAAGCATATAAATAAAACTTACTTTCATTAAATTTATTGTATAAAATAATATACTAATAACAAGTTAATTCTATGATACTGCAAATCGAATTACATATTAACTTTTTAATTTATTTGTCATTGAAATCATTCAAATAAATTGACCGTTAGATTTATCAATAGATTCAGTATTAGGTTGAAATTTAGATTAATCATGATCGTGTTGATTGTTTAGCGTTAATTTTACCTAAATCGAGACTCCATCGTTAAATAAGATTAAGCGTTAGATTGATCGTTGGATTTAGTATTAGATTCAGCATTTGGAAATATTTTTTCAGGTAAAATAGTCTTCGCATTGCTCGTCAATATGTAAATATGCGAACTTTTTCTGATTGAAATTTGAAAAAAATTATTCTCAATAAGGTTTTTTTAATATATTTCATCACTTCTTTTTGTAAAAAAAAATGAACAAACAATTAACGCTATTTCGAGTTGAACAATAATTTCTTTTGGATTTAATTAACTTTCCGTTAGTAGATTATAATAGAAGGTTAAGAATGAAAATTTAATACTTATCGAATGAAAAATATTGCTCATCAATTCGTGCGTCTATTATTTTCCTGTTGTGATTCGTTTATTCAACATTATTGTTTATCGCCCATTTAAGCATTATTTTTTTGATAAATTTTTATAAATATTTTTTGAAGGATACGTCAAACTTGATGATAGCGAATTGTCTTTGACAGAACTTTGAATGAAGAGTGAAAAATAGTTAAATGGATTTTCGTGCTTTGTGGGCCGTGACGTCACGAGAAAAAATTTTGGCGAAGAAAATGAGAATGTTGATATATAGTGGCAAATTAACGATATCTGGAGAAAGGATGAACGGATTGGCATGAATCTAAACCTGTTTGAAAAAAAGCAAGTTTCGTGTATATAGGGGATGGTCTTCAAATTTGAGGTCAAGCAATTTGTGTCATCGCGGTATTATTATTATTCAAGGTAATAAGAGTCGCGTGAAATTTTTTGAGACAACATTTTTTTTTTTGTAATTTCGCATAGGCCTAGATAATGCTCATATAAAAATATATACCATCATCAAATTTCAAGACGTTTTATCATCCAGAAGTCGAGATATTGATTTTTAAAGTTTATCTCTAATAATTGACATAAAAATAATTATTCAAAATCTAAAATCTAAAAATGATTATTCTTATGTCCACATTATTTTTGTCACATTGTTTTTTATATTATATTATATTATATAGCGATGAATCATATTAAAAAAAAAATCATTTTCGTAAGCGCGTCGCTAAAGTAAAGAATTACCAAATGTTATTATAATGTATTATTTGTGATTTGAAAATTTAACGGCGAACATTTGAGGCTTCGCGGAAGATGGAGTGACATGTTCTTTATATAAATAATTGTTGATCTTTTTTTATGTAAAGTGTGTGTGAGCAGGAGACGAGAGAAAAGATAGTTCGCGTGCTCGAGGAACAGGTGAGAATAAAGAAGGGAAAAATGTTGCGCGGTCACGTAAAAGCAATAAATGCACCTCCGGGATCAATATGAATAGTTGATGACGAGGTCGAAGGCGAGTGTGATTTGAAGGAGCGTCAGCCCGAGGCTCTCTTCGACGCTTGCCTCGACGGGCAGTCCAGGAATTTTGAAAAATGTAAACCTCTCCCCGGACTTAACAGGTACTGGTATTCTCATGTTAATAATTAGAAAGAGTCGAAACATAAATGGGTGAAGGGCCATTGAGCGAGGCACGTTTTTCCCGCCACAGCAGCTGAGCGCGTCAAAATTGTAGCTCCGAAAAGCCATATTCTAAATAGCGACGCGTACCAGCTCTGCATCCAGGCCGTCAGGCGCTTAACCATCAGCGTCAAGTGCGTCTCATCCAGATTTTTATATACATATATACATATGTATTATTATATACTTTCTGCTCGTTTTAACAGACTCGAGTCTGAATTCTATTTTGGGTGTTCTGAAAAAAAGCAATTTTTATGATTTTTTTATATTAAGATTATGAATAAATATATTCATGTAAATCTTTTTAGGCTTAATATAAATACACTCTTAAAGTACACATGAAAAAAAATTTTTTGTTCAAACACACAATGTCTCGATTAGTCGGCGCTGGTGTTTAAACTTTCCGAAAGTACTGAACCGATTGTTATGAAATTTTAACCACACATTTTGTGCACGTATAGCAACAGACTGAACTAGGATTTTGTTGAAAATTTTCATTTTTTCTTACTTTTTTTAACAAAAAGCAGTGAGAAAACATGCTATTTTTTTTCCTTTTTCCTTCTCTTTTCGCCGCCGTTTTTTTTCTTTCAACATTTTATAACAATCGGTTCGATAGTTTCGGAAATTTCAGCACCAGCGCAGGCCCACGTAATGATCGAGGTGTTGTATCTGAATGGTGTTAATTTACAATAAAAATCGATAAAATATGCAATGCAAAATTTGTTCATGTATTTCAAGAGTGTATTTATTAAACCGAATACGCTCTACGTGAATATCTTTATTCATAATCTTGAAAATAGCTTTTTTCAAGCACCCAAAGTAAAATCCAAACGGTGATGAAAATCTATAAATTTGACCAATCACTGATAATAGAATTCTAATGCTTCTGTGCAAATTTCAATTCAATTCACTAAACCGTTCAAAAGTTATAACAAATTGAATATTTTATGCGTATTGGAAATCATAATTAGTTATAAATATCGAAAAAAACGGTACAGTTGTTACCTGTAAATTTTTTCTCAAGACGTTTAAATATAAAAAAAATCTTTCTACAAACATTTTATCAACAAAATTTCAACTCTCTAACAAAAAAGCGAAGACTAAATTTTATTGATTCATTATGAAAAAGTCACTTTTGTCAGGGATTGTATTTCCAGTACATCCTCAAGAAGGAAAAGCAAAAAGTACCTGCGCCAACGTCAATCGATTCGCTCTCATCGTACCCACTGTTATTCTATATAGTGGGAACCTTCCGTTTCAGCATTTTCCATCTCTTTCTTTTTCACCCTCATCTCTTTTTTTCTCCTATTCGTCATCTTTCTCTCTTTCTCCTTCTTCCTGAAAAATGTCCGTCGTCTATGTATATAAAGGCCCATGTATAGACCCAATATACTTTAAAATAGGCTGCAAATCGTTTTACCGGTACGATTGTGGTTCTTTTATTCAAATACTGGACGATTAAAGTGGTTGCGGAAATGCCTGTTATTTTTAGATGGAATTTAAAAAATATTCATGCACACCGAATGAAAATATCGGTGCTTATATATATTCTGTACAATTTTTAAACAAGTTTATCGATAGAATTGGAAATATTTTTTCGAAAAGTTTTCTTTTGTGTAATATTGTGTGTAAATTAAAAATTGGCGTGTATGGGTAAATTTGAGTTTATGCATTATTTGAAAACTCTTCGTTTATAAAATGAACCATGCCAATTTTTAATTGTGCAATTTTTGCGAAAATAAACATTTTTTTACTTGGTTACAGAATGATTTCATATAATTTTTGTAGCAACTATTTCATTATTTGGCATGCTTATTTATACTATTGCAAAGAAGTTTTTTTTTTTTATACCTCACTTCTTTTTGTTGAAGTAGCGAACAAATAATTACTGTGAGGACATCTCGGATTATACCGAGACTTTATCAAAATGCCGTAATATATGTTACACACATGCACTCACCCTTTCGAAGTATATTATTTTGAGACGATTTTTCACATTCATACATATTCAAATATTTTTTAGAAAAATCTCTAAAGCTTATACCTAATCATTTTTGTGCTGATCGATGCGGAATATTTCAGGGAATACTCTAAATGCGTTTTTTAACAAAAAATCAATGGCACGAACTGATTTATCGCGAGTTTATCGAGATCGCGCATGACTCTGCACGTTTTGTAGCCGGTGGATCGGTACCTACTCAAAAATACACAACTTCGTGATATTTTTTTTCTTCACAATTAAGGTAGTTCGATTATCGATACAGCGTCCTCGTCAGATTTCATTGAAAATTTGCAGAAACGTTCTTCGATGTCATATGTACATGCGTGTAAAATTTCAGGAGCCTTTACCGACTTAAAAATCGAGATCATAAGAGCCCGTGTTAAATATAGCAATATGAAATAACCAGTATCTCGATTTTTTGGTCGGTGAAGCCAGTTGAAATTTTCAACATATTTTTATACAGTATAAAAGAAGCTTCAGTTAGTTTTTTGGAAAAATCTTATCAAATTCTTTTTTGTGATTCTCTAAAAACGCGATTTAAGACGAAAAAACGTGAAAACCTCTCGCAATTGTCGACACCATATGAACGAAAATAGTCGATGACGACACGAAGTCAATTGATCAACTTCATCTTAAGGAGTTTCGGTAGTAAAAATGAAAATGATAAGAACTTTTGATAAAATTTGGACAGAATGTTCTTCTATGGAAAGTTTGAGAGTATTATTTTTTTCAAAATTTTCGTCCTCGTATATTTGTAGAGTAATAGAACAACAAAAATACGCTTTTTGGACATATAGATATAGACACCGTGTATAAGAACGTATTTTGTTGGTCAATTACTCAACAACGACGTGGATGAAAATTTTGAAAAAATTAATTTTTCCTTATTTGAGGTATAAGAACTCGCCAAATTTCATCAAAATCTTATCATTTTTCAAATTCCTATGTGTTGAACATGCGTTTGTCTATATTGTGGTATCGAAACCCCTTAAATATTATTTCCCTAATAATTTTTTGACCGTCATTTTCAGTGGAATATTTTGAAGTGTAGTATCAAACTGTTTTTCTTGTGATCGAAAACGAAAAAAAGTAACTTTTTCGACAATTTTTTACGCGGACTGTCATTTGACTAGACAACACTTGATCAACCACCTTAAAAAAGGTATTTAAAAATTATTTTCAAAGATTTCTAAATAAAATTTGGTTCACAGGGAGAAGAATATAATACGCGACTTTTCCTGAAATTTGTACGAGATTGACCGTTGAAAATCCCAACTTTTTGTAATGTATATAAGAGTAGAGTTTGTACAATTAATATCACGATTTCTACATATACGGTGAAGCCTCTAGAAATTTTGCACACTGTCAATGCCAATTTTCAACAAGAATTATCTTTAAAATGATTTCGCTTGATGAAATTTGCCTTTACTTTGAATGTTCAGTTGCTGATTTGAATCACAAAACAAACAATAATAAAAAAGATGAAAATGTAGAAATCTAAAGAGTTTGACACTGATTGTGAGTGCAAAAATGAGTAACAATTAAAAAAAAGAAACATAGAGGATGGGCTATGAAAATAAAAATAAGAAAATGTCAAATGTGTATATCTACATATCTATATAGTAAAAGGATGAAAGTCGTTTGGAGCGTGAGCGCGAAAATTGGCCGCTGGTGAATAAAGTATAACGAAAGGACGAGTCGGGCAACACGGAATTGACTGAAAACAATGAGACGCAGACAAATTGGGGGTTGCGTGCTTGAAACGAGTTGGCACAGGTATCGCCAAACAGTCGTGGGATTCATAGCAAATGTTGATCGCAAGAAGGAGCTCGGTCGGCGGGGACAAGCCCCAACGATGAAGAACAGAGAGAGGCACGAGCGGAAGAGTCCAACCAACTTTCTTGTACGACCCCCGATCGCGCCGAGCGCCTCTGCCGCAAGACGCTCCACTTCGAGTTCGCCTTTACATCCTCGCTCCTTTTATTTCTCGTGCCCTCTACCTCGCGCTCACCACTCTCGGATAACGTGAGAATCCTCCCAGCTGCTTATGCGAGTTTCCGAATAAAAATGGGGAGTCTACACGAGCTCATGGAAAAGAGACTAAATCACTTCAAGAAACAAGCTCTATCTACCATTCTTGAATCCGATTCTAACCAAATTAGAGAGCTTACTTCATTCTTTCGACCTCATACTCTTCTTCGACTTTACCGCTTCTGTACACTTTTTTTCTCTTCTACATATATACACACGAATTCGCTGAAGACAAACGCCACTCAAGATTACTTAGAACTTGTGTGACGAACATTTTTACAGTCGATGACCGAAGGTGTTTTATTATTCCTACAGCGCGACGGGGGAGGTATCGAAATTTTCATCATCTCGTTTTTTCTCATATTCCAAGTCGACTGAGCACTCAAGTTCATTGGGAAAAGTTGTTGCGAATCAATTGAAGAAAAACATACTCCAAATTCAACTCGATTCTACGTAAAGTTTATTTGTTATATATGATAAACAAAATCATAAAAATGTTTGTCTTCAAATTTTTGTAAAAAATTAACTGAAGCTTCTTTGATGTTATATAAGAAATGTGTGCAAAATTTCAATAGGCTTCACAGACCGAAAAATCGAGATACTCGTGATATTTAACACTGGCTCTTATATGGGAGAGGTTGCGAAAAATGACGATTTTCAAGAATAAATATCTTCATTTTCGTCGAAATCTGAAGATAACTCTTTCATGCAAGGAATACCTTAAACTATATGCTTTCGAGTGCATGGGATGTACAAATTTTGTGCCTCGTTTTTCTTACACTTCAAGTAGATTAGCGTTTAATTTAAGTAAGAAAAGTTGTTGCAAATTGACTAAAGAACAACATATTCAAAATTTAATTTCATCTTACGTTGAGTTTATCTGTTAGGTATTTTAAACTCAGATTTTTATCCAATATCATCGATGTTTGATCAACCCCCATCATTATTACGATTACTACATGTTTTTTTAAACCTACATCATATAGTGCCAGGACTATTTTAACCCTTGAAAGGTAACGTCATTTTAGTACCCTTATACTATATGAGAGGTAACGTCAGGTCACTCGTGTTCGATGCTCAAAAAAGTGATTTAAAATGCTTTAACAAATCTGTAAAAATTCACGGTGACTTATCAACCGTCCTAGAATAAAACTAATCCACTATATTTCCAATTATTTGTGTGTATACAGTGAAACCTGGATAAGTGGGAAACCTCTATAACTGAAACTCATACCGAGGTCCCGTCCCCTTCGTACCAAAATACCTCTATTAGTGGGACTGCAAAACCTCTATAAGTGGAATTTTATTTTATGATTTTTTTCTATATCGATCTCTATTACTGGAACAGCTAAGATTAGTTATACCTCTATAACTGAGACACCGGATGAAAATATTGTATATCTATAAAACATATATCGGAAAAAATGGATTCTTATTTTGTTCAATTACTCAGTAAATGTTCGCAGAAAACTTAAAAATACACTCACTAAATTTTGAAAATTTGGTTGAAAATTTTTTAATTTCGTTGAAAAAATAACAGAAAAATGCGAACAGTGCTTCTCGCTAATTGCAATTTCTATAGGGTAGGGTAGGGCAAAATGGGGTACTTAAGAAAAATTTTCGATTCCAAGGGTTTAAATATGCTGAATTTCTTGTTTTTTAATCACAATTGA
>JAPYYX010002936.1:0-13158 GCA_030522605.1 Cremastinae sp. B BG-2022a
TTTGCAACATTTTCATCTATCGGCTTTCGAAAATCGATCGATTTGCGCCGGAAATCGCGAAAAAACCAAGTGTTGCGTTTCATTTGGACGTGACTGTATATAGTAAATTATACAATATTCTCTGTACTGAAAGTACTGAGAAGTACTGAAATATATAGTAAATTATACAATATTCTCTGTGAAAATGTTTCTTCACTCTTCAACGAAATTTGCGAATCTCAATAATTATTTGATTCTTCTTCGATTGATAGCAAAAGCACACAAGTTCGTGCGAATATAAATTTTCTGATAAACATTCCTGTGACGAGAAATAATAAAACGCTCTCTTTCTTCCTTCGAGATTCTGAGCAACAGTCGTTGGAAAAGGTTTTGGTTACGTAATGGAGAATTCTATCGGCTCACCAGAGTGACCTTCGTGTTCAAGAGAAATTCATCTTTCCTGGACATGTCGATTTTATCGCCCTCGCTACGGAGCGTGCATTTGCACATCGGGGTACGGAGAACGATTTCAACTTCATAAAACGGGAGAGAGGCCGACGAAAATTTATATCCGATCTCTTTAGCGTTTCGCTGTATAAACTCAGGCAGGAGGACACTTTTTCCACACTAACCATCAGATCGCTTATTCGCGATCTCTCACTTATTCGCCTCGGGTCATTATGTACCCGCTCAGACACTTGTTAATGACGCAGTTGTTTAGATGCTACCCAAATCGGACCGGCGTTTACGCGCGCGAGAGCTGAATAAAATCCATATAAACTTTATTCTGAATATCTATAAGACGTTGATAACAGTTGTAAAATGGATGAAAGGTGTGACTATCGTTCGATGTTGGCGCCTGCGTTGCCGATCCTCGAGAAACGTGAGAAGCTCAACTACGATTATTGCTTCGTTCAAACACGAATAAAACGAATGCCAGGAGAATATTTCGAACGAAAAAAAAAAAAATTCGAAGCGTATACTTTTCTTTTCAAATAACTACTCTTTTAGAGACTGGGAAAAAAACTGCTGACAATCGTGTCTTCGAGTCTGGAGGAAAAACCTTTTTTTTCCTCAAACGTACGATATCGTGCGATGAGGAAAAGAGAAATGAAGATACTCAAAAACAGTCTGGTAGATGGTTGCTCTCTGAAAAAGCTTTTTGCGAGTATATTAGTTTAACGAGAGCGTGCGAAAATTCATCCTCTACTCGCTTTTTGTTTAAAAACTATGAATATAGAGGTTTTCCCAAAATACACATTCGGTAGAACGATTGAGAAAAGTACGGAAGTAGCGAGCGAATGCCAATTGTCAATCGTTACCACGTGAGCAGCTCTCGTGTGAATAACATTAAATAGCGGATAGATGGGCAAGATGGGCTCAGAGAAAAAGTGATCTCATTTTTTTTGCGTGCGTTTCACTTTTTTTAGACCCTCAACACGTATTTGGTTTTGATACGCTGCGTCCGTTGAAAAATAAAAATTTGAAAATATTTTCAAATTTGAATTTTTTTCTTGTTTTTATTTTTTTTTCAGTTCCGTACCAACGACTTAGCAACAGTAAATCAGTACCAATACTCTGATACGATCGCTGAAGCTCGTGAAACGAACGATGTTAAGAACGCTATTGGCAATTTCGATACCGATATTGATAGTGATGCTGAAGACGAAGAATTGCAGTAATGGAGGAAATATTGTCATAATTATCGAAATGAACTTTAGCAATGGAATTTTTCTGGCGGTAAAGAATATAATGTCAGTTCCTCGATAGCGAAATTTTATGTGGCATTGCCGACTGAACAAGTGAGAACGAAATTGTCGAAAATTACGTAGAAGCTATAAAAAGCTATGGAGTCTTTTGAGAAATGGTTACCATACTTTCGTAAAGTGAAGAAAAAATGTATTTAGATTGAACTTTTCGGCAATCTGAAAAAATTACGGATTCCTTGGATTATAAGGATTGAAATTCTCACATAAAAAATTACAGTTATCGAAGTTCTGAGAGATTCACTCATAGAAGTACCATTTCGTTGACATTTCACGTGACTCCATACTAATTGACACAAGAAAGTGAATCAAATTAACACAATAAAATATTTTTTTTTGTTCATTTTGTGTAATATGGAAATGTTTAAAATGAAAAAATCATTTTTCAAATATGGGAATATGTTCAATTCAGTTCTATTTTGAAAATGCGAAAAAACAATTACTGATTTGACTAGCATGAAGCGACAGAACCTCCTTAAGTCGCAGGATGATTTCCATCTCTATTATGAATGTAGAACAAACGAAAGTATATATAGAGCCCGAAATAATCATCATCGAATCTGAAGAAGAAATTATCGCTCATTTATCAAAAAACTACATTTGATGAACATAAGCGTCAGTCCTTAAAAGGTGTTTTGGTTGATGATGATTCTTCAGACGATAGCGACTTTTTACATATCTAAGAGAAAAGGATAGCACAGCGGAACCGATAGGATCTAGGTGCCTCCTTTGGATCCACGAGATCCAAACCCGGCGTTTATATTACTACTATACTGAGAGAAAAGGAGAAAAGTAGATTGGTTCGTTGTATCTCCGTACACAATTCTTCCCCTGACAAAAAGTCAATTTCAAATTCCTACTCGCAGAACAAAACAAAATAGTTCTGAAATTTTAACCCCCATCATGCCCCTCTCTCCTCTATAACGAAAATTAAGTGTATAAAATATTATATGTACATTACGATACAAGTGTGAAAAGTCAAAGAATGCCGAATGATACAAAGTCGACGCGTGAGTCGAAGGCTCGTGGCGTATTGACACGAGCACGAGTGTGACAACAGTTGTAACGCCAGCAAGAGACGAGCGTTAGAATCGCACGCTTAACTTCCACACTTCTATTGAAATACATATAATATCCTAAATTACAATTTGCAATATTTCGAACATTTTAAGTATATATGTAGAGGGGGGACAAAACAGAGTACTTGAGAACATATTACGATTTCAAGAGCTTAAATATTTTTTGTTTTTTAATCACAATTAATGAAAAGAAACAAAATTTTCAGCTGCCATAAGAAAAAAAATCTTTTTTTGGCGAACACAATGTGGTTTTTTAATTTAAAAAAATTTTTTTTCAATTTATTATTAGTTTCGACTTGTTTCAAGTAATTAATTGATTATTTATTCTAATTTTTGTTTAAATGTGTTTCCAAATTACCAAACATAATGTTCTTAGCGAGGAAAGGACTATTTGATATTAAATTTTATCAAATTTTGAAATACTGAAAAGTATTGCCGAATTTTCAGAGTACCCCGTTGTGCCTCCCTAATATTATTCGGAATTTATAGCTTAATCAAACTTTGTCACTTCGCACACGACACGTCTGAATCGATGAGACGTCACTTTTCGTAAACGTCTTATCAATTCTGTCATGATCGAATGTGCTCATTAATTTTCTCCAAATTTGGTTGGTAAGTTTTTTTCATGCATCAAATACATCAGGTCATTTTTATTAATTATCTCGGAGATATTTTCAGAGCCGAATCGTTTTTTATGAATTCTCAATAATTTTATTCGGAGTTGTGTGGAGCGAGGCAAGATTTTCGAAACTTTGCATATAGGAAATGCATTCGGTGACATTTATTAATGATTAATTCAAATTCGTGGGTGTAAATCTCTTCGGAAATTAATCAGCCGATTGATATTTTATGATGATTATTCACTACCGGTTTAATGCGATTTTAATGTGTTTTTAATGCGCGAAAACCCGATATTTTTTTGCAAAAGAACGTCGAAGCTACCTCTGAATGCCAGCACGGTGGCCAAGAATCTTTCAAGATTCTGTTTTTTCAAAAGTCTTTTCCCCTCGAAAACACGTGTAACGTGTCATTCTGTCACGTCACAAGATATCTCTGTCTTCTCCTCTCGAGGCACACTCTTCGTTCTGGGCATTCAAATATTATATGAAGGTCTATGAATTATCCTCACGGCGGACGTTTACGAGAAGTCGTAAATGTGCCCGGAGGAGATCTTGAGTTTTAAATAACCGTATTACTTTCAGCTATTTCGCGAAACGAAGCATTAATGACAAAAGTACTTGAAAAAAAAGATGAACAATGAAAAATGGTACCTCGTTCAAATTTCTTCTGATTCAATATTATTCGTGATTACTTTTCAGGAACGAAGTACAATCATCGCATCGTGACAATCGAACATAATCTGATCACTGCCATATTCCACAATATGGAGCAAAAATAAGAACAGTACTTTGAAAACGAGACATGAAAAAATGGTACCTCGAACCGCTTTCCCCCGATTCTATATTATTCCTGAATTTTATTCTCAAAGCGAAGAACAACTTTCTTCTTGCGATCAATAGCATGTAATCTATTCATTTAACTCATTAATTAGCATGTAATTGTCGATCGAAAAATTATTCTACAATACTTTACATATCTTTATTTTCAGCTCCTACCTCTGTATTTTTTACATACCACGCTGATCTGTTTGCATATTTGAGCAAATATACCTCTACACGTGTTTTAGACTAGATAAACAATTTGTCAATCGTTAAAATGCCCGAGCTTATTTAAATATACAAATGTCAATTTGTTCAACCAACCACACGTTTTTGATAATATGATCTTAGCAAGATAAGCTCTGAAAAAATTGACATTGTCTTTCTATCGACGACGTTTGATTTTTGAATACGAAATGTACATACACGTACCCCTTTTTCACAAATTGTCTAATAAAGTCAGGAAAGTCAAGTCTACCGATTGCCAGAATAATGTCAATACTGATATTCATCTGTTGTAAGATATATTCTGGAAGACTAAAAAAAAGAAACAGATTATGTTGCGATATTTCAATTTTAAATTTATAATTTTCGCTTATACTCGAATAATAATAAAATTCATTTGTTTTTTAACATGGGCTATGGATAAATAGTATATTACACTACTAGGGCAGAAAGTTTGAAATTCCTGCAGGGATTTCAAACTTCTGCCCGTGTGGTGTATACTATTTTTCTTTATAGCCGGTCGAAAGTACGAAAAATATTGAATACAATATTTTTCGCACCTTTTTTTCGATGCAAAATATGTATATATTGCATGGAAAAAAAAATGATGCCTGCCCCCGACTTTTGCGGCACGAGCGAAGCGAGTGCTGCTGGTCGGGGGGACTTATTTTGTTCGATCGTAAAAAATGTTTCAATTAAATGCGCATGGACATTTTTTCTTGAATTCAGTAAATCTGGAAGCTTAAAAACTGAACAAACATAAAATTTTTTTAGGCTAAAAATAAGAAAACAAGCATTTTATCTGAAAATTACAAAATTAACAAAATTCAAATTAATTTGGTATTTACGATGAATATTACTGCAATTTACTGAATATTACTGGGAATTATTTCACGCATGTCACTTTGAAGTTGTGTCTCGGTAACACAAATCGCACATAACCAACGTAAAAAAACACAAATTGCTAATGTCAGTAACAGGTTACAAATGTCATTTCGGGTGATGAAAGCAACTTCGCGTATCGATGTGAACGAAAAAACTTTTTGCTCCCGCTATAACAAAAGACGAACAAACGTGAACGAACTCTGCGAATGCACAAATCTTTGACTTTCTGCCTTGAAATAGATGCAAAATATGCGTACTTTCAACCGAGGTATAAAGAAAAAGTTTTTATGTGACAAAGATATGATCATTTTTAATTTTCATGCAAGAAGCAGAAACAGAAGATGGCCAAAAATAAGTCTAAAATTTTCTCATCTAAATTTTACGTGTTTTTTCTAATTTTCACATCATTAAAGTGTTATGTTGTACGTTGTGTTTGAACAAGTATGAACAAAATACTGTTAATTTTCAATTTCAAATTCCAATCGAGCATTGAACTTAGATGTACACGTGCATGACTATTTTTTCTGTAAGTGTAGCAGGTATCTGTAGGAAAAATGTGGAATAAAGAATCACGAACAATTGGAATAAATTATAATCTGGCGCGTGTCATAAGACGTGAGAACAACGTGCTCGGCGCGTGTCAATTCTTATATATGGGCGAGTCTGGCTCTTCATATCCCAGCGCAAGCTCATGCTTCAACGAGAGAGGACGGGGATGAGACTTAGTAGAAATGAAGCATCGTAAGGAGACGGACACTTGATGGATATATGTATACACATATCGAGAACGAACCTCATAAATGAGGATATTGTTTTATTGTTATTTTTGTTTACATACATAATTCTGTTTCCAATAAAAAATATCACACGGCAATCGCAGCTCAATTACAAAACATTTCATGCCATAAAGTACTGAATAATTGGAAGGAAAATTCTTTAAAGGATTTTCTTGCGGACCCTGTGACTCGAATCAGCAACTGAACATGTAAAGTAAAGGTTAATTTCATCAAGCGAATTTATTTTAAATTTATATTAGACAGTTTGCAAAGTTTCTAAAAGCTTCGTACAAAATCGTACAAAATCACACTTTTCAACATAAGCTCTTATGAGGTATTACAAAAAGTTGCGACTTTAAAATTTCGTTATCTCAACTTCTGGAAGATCAATCTCGTACAAATTTCAGCAAAAGTCGCATACTATAAAGTCTTGCTATAAACCAAACTTCATTTTTAAATCATTAAAAATAATTTTTACACGAGACCCAGAAGATTCGGTCCGTAAGTCACTATGGTAAATGTCGTAAATTTTTTTCAGAATGCTCTTAAATGTAAAAAAAAAATTTCAGAAATTTCGTTTACATAGTTTTCAAATAATCTTTAATAGCTCAATATCTATGTGAGCATGCGTACATTTTTTGGGAATTTATATCCGTTCATTTAATCAGAACGAACATTGTTTCTATATTTTTTATTTAATTCTGATCATTTTTCGATTCCCTATCTGTTTCCTATTTGTTGATTTCGTGGGTCATTAAAATATCTTGATGAAAAAGTTCATTACGAGAAATGAAAAATTCCCGATGTTTTGGTTGGTAAAGGGGTTTTTCATAAAAAAATTCATCCTCGACATATCAAAATACATATTGGAATTACAAAATTGAAAGCTTCAGATACACTTTTGGCAAATTGTAAAAAACACACGTGGTAGCAACTATGAATGCGGTTGATCGAACACCTAAGTTAACAGATAAAAATCCGAATTTAAAATATGTTTCAATTTAGATCAAACTGAACATTCTGAGAAAAAGTACACCTTTTATTATTGACCGAGTTTTTGAAAAATCTAATGTCGGTATACTCGTGAATTTTGTACAGGCTTTTATGCCATGACGATGAATACAACTGTTCAATTGAAGGATAGGGAGGATGGCTAGCTAAAACAACATGTAAACAATTTTCTAAAATTTGGTAAGTGCATTCTTCAGCATCAAATATGAAAACACAATTTTTTTCAAATTTCCCATCCATCTAGTTCTAGAGTTATTCACTATATTAATCATGAATTTTCATGCGTAGAATATATACCTATATTGTATACACACGAACGCAATGCGTATATACGCAAAATTTCAAAGTTGAGAATAACTAAGAAATGTATAAGAATAAAAAAAAATCTGAAAAAAGTTGAATGTTCAAGAACATCCTCACCAAATTTTATAAACTGTTCGACGTTTTTGAATTTCCCATAATTTTAACACAGAAATAATGCTGAGACTTGACTCTCCTTAAAAGTAAATCTCACAACCAAACTAAGGTAGAAAATTCGATATATTATCTTTTTATCTAAACATCAAAAATTCCATTAGAATTTCAAAAAGTACGTGCTGACGAATTACTTTTTGAGAAACAAAACTAAATACGAAAAAACGTGATCAGCTCTGGCAACTGTCGACGCCATGAATGAAATTAGTCGTGATGAAGATGAAGTCCAACTTCCTTTTAAATATTATTCTCCTTCTAATTTATTTACAGTAATTTTCAGTGCAGTATTTCGAAGATATTTCGATATTTCGAAGTGTAGAAACTATTATTTTTCCTGTGATCCAAAAACTATGATAACTTTTTCGAAAATTTATTGAACCACGGACTCATTTGACTGTTAATGAATACTTGATGAGCCACCTTAAATTCGAGTTTTACGCCAAATGTTATAGATTCTAGTAACCATTTTTTGCGGACGTTTAATTTTTTGTGATTTTTTATGTTTCATTCACAACTCACAGGCTCACATTTGCTCGAGAGTAATTCCAAAATGTGCACATGTTTTTTTGGCCGTCTGGAATATGTGCGAAAAAAGAAAAGTTCGTATCCGTTCTCGCGTGGTTGACGAGGAAATAATTTTTTTTCGAGAGGCATGCACGCGATCTCTTACGATATCGTCACGCGAACCCCTTTTATATGTTTTTCGCATTCCGGTATGGCTATTTCGATCGAAACCGCATTATTTCGCTGAATTATTTATTCATTTCTTTTTAAACCTTAATTAATAAATAATTGCTGCATATTCGATCTAGATTTTTCTTCTAAAAATACTCATCGTCAAAACAAAAAAAGATTTTATACGCTTATACAAGTACAAATCAAATGTTTTTTTAATTCGTTAAAAAGTGAAAGCTCATGAAGAAATGAAAGTGTTCGAATTCTAGCTGTAGATATGCCTTTTTTTGTTATTTGCGATACAAGTGAGACGGAGGAATATAATGAGAAAAATAAAAATTGGTCGCACAGATTCGAAAAATGTATAGGCACGGAGAGGCGAATGGACGGCGGGAAATGGCAAGAATCGCAATAATTGCGGAAAGGGATCGGGGGAGCGCATCCGATAGGTTCGATGGATCGAGGGAAGAGAATGAGGCGAGAGAATCGACGTTCCACGAGCTTGCGGCGGCTCGAAACCAGAAATACCCAACGTGCCCGGCCTATTTTCGTTCCTCTGTTCCCCATCTTCATCTCTCTCTCTCTCTCTCTCTATCTCTCTCTCTCTCTCCTCTTTATCTCTTTCACGTGCGTTACACTAATTTTTCCATAAATCGGTCTACCGAACTCAGAAGTGTGTTTCGAGTAAGTGTTTCCATTCTAAACAAATATCCCCTTTGAATTTTACCCGCTTTTCATTCCAACGAACATCTGTGAATCACCTCGCATTTTCCAATGCCACGTGTGCGACAAATCTTCGGGATTCGACAATGTATGGAAGAAGGGGATCGGTGTTTTATTTTCCTTCTTTCATTCTTGTTTATTTCCAGCAAAGAGGGATTGAAATTTGAGATCGGGATTATTTGTGAGGAATCAACGTTACGCTCGAATTATTTAATTGTTCCCTCGAGTTTTCGCAAAGGCTTGATATCTCTCCAAATTAATGGAAAAAAGTAAAAAAAAATGACAAAACAAATTTCGATTTAATCTATGGGCGTATCCTCATCGATGGATTTCGTGCGTCGTAAATTTGATCTATATTCCGGAAATCAAAGAGGGCCATAGCGATGAATTGATAACGAGACTTAAGAGAAATTGAATGATCGCAAGAGGATATTTCGATTGAATGGCCGCGCGTGTCTCATCGGATAGGGGAACGTTTGTACGAGATGATGAAGAATAATAAGGCGAAGAGCAAAGATGCAGAAGAGACAGAGGGAAAGAGAGGTCGGTCGGACTAGCGCGGAAATTCGCTAATTATAGAATGGAGTAACGTTGGACTTGAACCAATCCTGACCTTCCCTGCTGCGTCATGCGACCTAGAAAATGTGTGCGCGACTCTTCTCTTGCTCGTGGTGGCTGCATCAACGTGTCAGCTCACGAGTATATATATAGAAGAGTCGAACACACGGTGTAGCCTCCGTTGGAAAGTGCACAGAAGAAAAGGTGATCCGGAAATGCCCTCTGGCGTCCGAATTGACCATCCCCTTTGTGTCTCTTTCTCTCTCCATAAAAATCCGCTATTTCTTTACCTCTTTTCTTTTTCCCTCCCTTTGGTATACGATATGCCTTTGGGCAAATTCTCATTGGCAACTACGCGAATATCGATCTCCCGGCTATAGCCGGGAAGAAAAATATAAAAGGCCTAACCCAGGAACCTTTTTCTCTGCCATTCCGTTTTCGTGACTCGGAAGAAATGAAAAAAAAAATCAATTTGTATTATTATCGCGACGATCGATTGGATAAACTCCTCGAATAATTCTCATTTTGTGACATTTCTCGAATGAATTCCAGTCGAAGTTTTACGATCGTCAGAAAAAAAAAATTTTGGTTAACCAAATTCGGATTTATTTCATTGATCGCCAAATCATCTGAAGATTTTGAATTTAGAAAAAATCGTTTTGCAACTTCCAGACGGTGTTCCGCGTGGCATTGCAGTCAATTGATTCTTTATTTTCACTAACTTTTTTTTAAAAGCGTTTATATTTTTGAGGGTGCGGTAAAAATATCCTTGGCTCTCTGTGTGATAAAGCGGACTATGTGGGAGAAGGTTGATCGGGGGCGATCGATGAGAAACTCCGAGGAAACCGGAAGGGAACGAGGAGGCCAGAGGAGGTCGTATATCCAAGAACCTTCCGACTTTTACTCGGTGCATTTCATTAAATTTAACTATACCGAGACACTATCTCTGCGGGCCTAACTTGATGGACGTCGTCCTTTTTTCATACCTCGTCGCTAAGAATAAGAAACCGAGCACTGGCGAAATTTTTTAACCTCAAGAAGGACATGGTACAAGTTTTTCATTTCGCTAGGACTCTTAGAAACTCTCGGTTTTCAAATACCAACCGTGGAGGTATAAATATTCATCAATTTTAGTTATATATAAGTTTGGTGCCCAGATTTAAGACAGGAAAGAAAAAGGGTATACAAAAAACTTTGTATTAACCTCTTTCTATTTTCAATAAATTAAAAAATTTGTTAACCAAAAGAAGGACGTGGGTTTTTTTGAATTCATGCCACCACACTCGAAAATTCTCGTTTTTTGAAAACTCTTACATTATAAATATTCATAAATTGTATGACAGGGAAATGACAAAAATGGTAGCAGATAAATGAAGAAAAATTCAAAAATACTTAAAATGTACTTAATTATATTTTCAATCAATATGACGTTTCAAAATGAAATTTCGTTATCACCAAAACAAAGATATATATTTTTTAAATGACAAAATCTAGCTTCAAAGTGATCTTGAAAAATTCTATATCGTACGAAATCGAACTGAGCTGTTTTCTCTAAAAATAAACAATTTTCGAAGCAAAAAGAACCAAGTTGTTTTCCTTTCGTCAAAGAGATTCTCTTCTTTTTTTTCTAAGCAATCAAAAGTCTTCGAGAAAAAATAGCATAGATCCGCTTTGCACCTGTCCATCTCGTATGGGTTAAACATCACCTAAGTTAAGTTAATATTGAAACATTAATTACTCCTGATGAGCCAGAATTTCGGCTTGATTTTCGTCTCACAATAATTTCGATCCGTTTTTGTGTCAAAGGAACCAATAAAATATAATTTCAATGAGCTAAATACAATAATGAAATTCTTAATAAAATGTTGTCTCGCCCTAGGGAAAAGCTGATGTATTTCCTTGAAAACTCTACCCAAAACATATATCTAAATTGTACGAAAATCCGTCGCCAAATAAACGCGTGAATGAAGAAGAAACATCAGGGTGAAAGCCGAATTGAAGAACTATATATCCGAGAGTCTGTCGAACAATTCGTCAGTGGGAGAAGAATTAACGAGCACGCGGGACAATGCACCCGGGAGAAAAATGATGTTTGGAATCCCCGAAGGATTTTCAATAGAAAGTGTGTATTAGGAATGGACAGAGAGCCATATTGCATGCGATTTAGCGTTGAAAGGGGAGCGAACAGGTCGAAGCCGTCACAGATGAGCGAAGTATGGACAAAAGCTCGATTATCGAGGTAGCGGCCTCGTTGGTGTTGCCTGGCGGTGTGCAGAGTTCGGGTTTTAACCGCGGGGGTTGCTGCGCGGCGCCGCGACCATCCCCCGCGGGGATCAATTGCGTGGAGGGGCAAAAGCGCCAGAGAAAGAGAGAGAGAGAGAGGGAGAGGGAGAAAAATATATATAGATATATATATAGACAGAGGGAGAGTCAGAAAGTCGTCGCAACGCCCGTATCGCAAAGTCAACGCCCTGGCAATGCAGCCTCTCTCTTTCGCCTCTGATGGTATACGCAAGCGTCGGTGTAACCAAGTTTTGTCCTCTTCGTGCTTTCGTACGGTTCGTACTAACCGAACGTGTGTCCGTGCATTATGTAACCCTGCTAACTGCCTCGAGTCACACAAATCGTTGATACATGCACACACGTGAAAACAATCTCGTACAAATTCCGCACGTTAATAATCCTCATCGCGAGGAAAAGAATCCGCGCGAAACAAAATACAATCTATGAATGGTTACGGGGTTTGACATTTATTTCATTTATTGTGCGAGTTGGAACGTTTCGGTCAATCTATTCTCGAATGATGTTTATCTAGGACGAAATAATCAAGTTGATAGAAATTTATGTACTTGAGATTCGTAGATTTTCGAGCGTTGAAAGCTCGTATGAATTTCAAGTTTGTGCACTCTGCGACTGTCTGACATAATTCAAGAAACATCATTCGTTAAGTTGAATTTATTATTGTATGGGTAACGTTTTGTTGGATCAATTCTCAAATAATGACCGTGTAAAATATAAGATAATCAAGTTGATGGAAGTAAATCATATGATACGCATCGTATACACGTCGAAGTATTTTAATAGCTGAATCACGATCGGTGTCCCCAATGAGGAAACTTCGCGTATATTTGTACAGCTTGAAACCGGTCATTGAGTGTTTCGTGTTTTTCGTATTACATTTCTCAATAGAGTCTTCTGAACACCTTTTTTTAATTTGTCAGCTATTTCCAAAAATCATTTCACGCACGATTAATTTTCAAGAAACCCTTCAATAGATGATGAATTAAAATTTGCTTCAATACCATTCGATTATTATTGAAATTCGATTGTGAGCTTGAATCAGTATTAAGAATGCGAACACGTTTTGAATAATTGATCTTGATGCATAAATAATTATTTGTGGGAGTTTTGTGTCTCGAGTATTATATTTATATTATATTTTATTAGGGGAAGGGGGGGCAAAATGGGATACTTAAGAAAAATTTCCGATTCCAAGGGTTTAAATATGCTGAATTTTTTGTTTTTTAATCACCATTGAAGGAAACAAATTCAATTTTCAACTGAAATA
>JAPYYX010002937.1:0-13155 GCA_030522605.1 Cremastinae sp. B BG-2022a
TTTTTTGAGAAATTTAATTTCGAAATATGGGAATTTTGTACAGCGTCTTATGGCGCGATGCTAAATAAACGCGTTTAGTTGAAGGTTAAGTACATTTCTAGACCAGACAGGTCTACAATTTTTCGATTTTCATCTCACCTAAGCATCAAAGATTCCATTAGAGTCTTAAAAAATGCATGTTACCGAACTATTTTTTGATAAAAACGCGATTTAATACGAAAAAACGTGAATATGTCGATGTCATGAATGAAAACAGCTGATGACGACGAAGTCAATTGATCAACTTTATCTTAAATATTAATCTCCTGATAACTTTTTGACAGTGATTCTCGGTGGAATATTTTGAAGTGTAGTAACAATTATTTTTCCTGTGATCCAAAACAGAAAAAGTAACTTTGTCAAAAATTTTTTACGCGGACTCTCATTTGACTAGAGAATACTTGATCAACCACCTTAAAATCTTTAATGTCGATGTTTAATCATTTTTTTACACATTGCTTTCTTTCACGTTTCGACAAAGCTTTGCTTTTTACTAATAAATTAACGAAATGAGTAATACTCTTTAACTTGGAGTTCAATTTCAGGAGAAAAACCTTTTTCTTCATTTGTTGAATAATGTCATGATGTCATGATATAATAATATCCTTCGATAAGAGCCAACTTGTTCCAATTTTTTGCCATTTCCACTTATAATATTTGAGTTATTTTTGTTGATATTTTTCGGAATTTCCTGGACAAGACTCAATGGAGATGTTTATTTTTGTTTGGTTAGCTGAAGAGGTATACTGTCAGATGCTCGTTTTGTTCATTTTTATTTTATTGTTTTCTTATAGTTTTTCCCTCTTATATAGCTTCGTAATACAATTGATTGATGCATCTGACTTTTGCAATATCTAAAAATAATGCCACTGTTTTATTATCTAATCATAATCTATTTTGACTTCTGTGTTGAAAGATAAAGCCGTTAGAGCGTTCAACACTGATTTTCCTTGTGTAAAACCTAATATTAACCTATATGATTGTTCTGGTCCATTAAAATCTGTAATGTCGATGTTTAATCATCTTTTTACAAACTTCTTTTTTTCACGTTTTGACAAAGCTTTGCTTTTTACTAATAAATTAACGAAATGAGTACTCTCTTTAACTTTTGGAGTTCAATTTCAGGAGAAAAACCTTTTTCTTCATTTTGTTGAATAATGTCATGATATATGATAATATCCTTCGATAAGAGCCAATTTGTTCCAATTTTTGTTCATTTTCACTCATAATATTTGAGTTATTTTTGCTGATGTTTTTCGGATTTTCCTGGACAAGACTCAATGGAGATGTTTATTTTTCTTTGGTTAGCTGGAGGGGTGCTGTCAGATGCTCGTTTTGTTCATTTTTAGTTTGTTTTTTTATAATTTTCCCCTCTTATATAGCTTCGTAATAAAATTGATTGATGCATCTGAAACTGGTTCACCAGCATCTCTCCCAACCTCCCACTGCTTCTATATCCACTTCAGAAGTATGAATTGATTGGTTGATTGATTTTGCTGTCAGTATACATTTTTTTATTGAAACTCAGAGAACTTTGTAAATACCTCCGCAATTCGTATCGAGGTTCGTAAAACTGTTTCTGAAGTCATTTCCATGCAAGTATTTAGTCAATTTTTCATATTGTGTAAATTAAATCAAAAGTCGAAGAATTTTCGAAATGAATTATATTAATATTAAAAATAGTTTTTATTATTTTGAACTTATCTTAACCAAAAACCAAAACATCTTCATTAAAAAATTAAATGTTTATCAATTTTTCTCACTTCATGCGTATGTAAATGTGATTTTTGATACATCAAAATTTTGCACAATTTGAATCGAGTCAAGATTCGAATTGTGGACAAGACCCGTTTGAAAATCTGTCATATGTAAATTTTTCTTAAAAAATATTTTTTATTATTAAAAAAAATTTTTCAATAAAAAGAAAATATTTTGCTCACGTTAACATTAACTCAACTTAGACGTGAAGACAAGTTAGAAGATCACATATTCAACCCTCACGTAAATTATTGTTAAAAATTTTTTTTTACATTACAAAATTACTTTCTTTTATCATAAAAAAAATCTCAAAAATTTTACGTTTATACGTTGAAAATTTATTAAGTTTTCTCAAGTCATTTTTACATGTAGTGAAAATTTTGCAGTGTGAACCGGACTGAGATGAAGGCGTGTCCGTGAGTAGTCGTGGCTTCAGTCGCGCCAGCCCATTTCGCTAACTAGGGCTATGTCTCGCAAGCTACCGCGACAAAAAAACGGACCAATCGTTGATCCGAGAGGGCCAACTGTCGATGAAAATATCGTCTCGTTCGTCCTTCATCCACGATACTTTCTATCTCTTTTCCGGACTAGGGAAGGAGAATCTTGGTGGGGAAACATTTGGAGGGAGAGAAATAAGGCGGAGAAATTCCAAGCCGTGGTAAGTATCGAAAACTCCGCCTACTTTTTTCTCTCTTGAATTCCTTATCTCTTTCCTGCTATTTTGATCTATTAAATTTTTATGAAAAAATTTTGGATAAAATACTTATCATCGTGTCAATCAAAATTTTTAGGAAATATTTTTGCTGTATTTATTATTGCATTTATTTTTTGGGAGTTTGTTAAGATTTTTTTATTTTGGAAATGTTAAATTATGATTTATCATGATTCACATTTTTCTTTAATTAATTCAATTTTGGCTATTTTATTTTTGTCTCGAGTTATGATTTTATTGAGTAAAAAAATTGTTTTTTTTATAAGTAATTTTATCATTGTTAATATTTTTTTATAAAAATTTCTTCGTTGTATTTTTATTGCGTGACTGGAAAAATATTACTAAGTAGATTTTACATTTTCCACTGAGCAAACTTTTCGAAAAAACAACTTAAAAGCATATATATTCGAATATATATTTTTGTTGATTTTGTCCTTAATTTTTTCTGACTGCATTCGATGTATCTAATTATGTAGTAAGAATATACATTGACGATTTTACACTTCCGCTTTGTTTTCTGTATTATTTTTATGATTGCTGTCACGATTTTAAACAAAATTTTATATATCCTACGAAAAATGTGTAAAAAATGTTTCTTTTTGTGTGTTGTATTTTCGGTTAGAAAACTCCTCAAAACCTTGAAAAATTCATTAAATTTTTACACAACCCAAAAATATCAAATTTTGTATTTGTTGATGAAATCGGAAGAACAACAATACAAATAATAAATGTTTGTTTCAGTCATATGAGTTAGCGTTCCAATTCAACATACATAACAATTGTTCATTTTATAAAATTAAAAAAATTAACATTAACAATTTAAAACAGTTTTTATCAACAAACAATAATGATAACATTTATAAATGATGTACAAAAATTCTTTATATCTCTCATTTAACTGTTTTCCAGCGCAGATTATTTTTTAATTTCACAAATGATAAAATAAACAAAACATAAACAATCTATGTTAATTTTCCACTGGAAAACAACATCGACATTCAAATAATAAGCAAAATAATTTTCCATTTCCCAATTCCTACTGCAAAATATTTTTATATTGACGAATCAGAAATAAAAAAATAATAACATATAAACCATTCATTCTTGTTTTTCATTTTTCCTCGTCCAAGTTCTCGAGTTTTGTATCCCTCTCGATTTTAGCCCCCTCGCGCCCTTACGTCATATTTTTCCATCTCTTTTCTCTTATCCCCACTCGTGACTCGCTCGCTTCCCCTCTCTTAATCACCCGTCTCGTATGAATATGCATGTGTACGCGTCAACATTATTATTTTCTCGCCCCGAGGCGAGCCGCCCTCTGGCCCACCCCCTTAAATCTTTCTCACTCTTTTCTCCTGCTCGCTCTCTCTCTCTCTCTCACACACACACACACGCGCGCACGCAGACACATAGATGCACATAAACATTTTCTCTCTCCCTCTCGCTCTGCTTAGCAGACTCGTGCTCAACGTGTGGTTCCTCCGCCTTCTCGTCGCCCTCTCCTACCGCTTATTCCACGAGTCACCCTCGTCGGCGGGCTCAGTTGCCGATCGCACCGACGACGAAACGGTACGGACTAACAATCGCGATTTCATGAAATATTTTTTTTCTCATTCGTAACGAATACGAACAAATTCAACATCGGACGATTCGAAATAAACGAGAGTAATTAAATAAATTTTTCATCCCTTAAATATCAGAAGAAACGAAATAAAAATATTAACGCTAATTTGAAATAACAAAATCGATAAATATAATTTGAAACGGGATTGTAAAATATAAATGAAGATCTAAAATTTAAATTCGTGCATTTTTAAAGAGCTCGTGAATGAGAAGAAATTGTTATGTGTGTGCTGTGATTTTTATTTTGGATTCGTGAAATTTTTTTGGCTTTTTCTCATGAACGTCGTTGAGGGGTGGGGCGAGGGGGAGCGAGAGAGATGAGGGATTTCACGACTCCCAGGGAGGACTGAATGGACCGGAGGACAAAAATTGGAGGGGTAACTCTCGTGCCGGTAACCCGAGATGATCGTTCAGTGAGTAGAAATAATAGAGAGTGACGAAAAACGAGAGAGGACGCGAAAGAATTTTCCCAACAATTTGAACGGATAAATAAATAAACGAATGAAAAGATTTGGCGAACAAAACGAAAAACACATTTTTAATTTACCATTATTTGTGAATTAAAAAGCGAGTGGACTTGGAAGGAGAAAACGAAAATTGATGAATTTCAATTAATGAATCGTTAATTTTTTCATAACTTTTTGGAATTGGAATAAAAAGGCAACGAGTGAAAACAACAACGAGGATAGAAAATAATCAAGACAAATCTATTTTTTATCTTGGAATACATTTTAAGGGAGCTTGCATATATCCTGAATCGAGGAAGAATTTTTTTCCGCGTGAGGAGAAATTCCTTGGCGAGATCAACGCCGGCCGTCGGAGCGAGCGTTTCGCTTGGGACCTGAGGAAAATTGGAAAATCACGTCGGCAGGACTCGTGACAATGGAAATTTACGAAAACACTTGAAAACTATCGAAAGAAGATAAATAAGCGTAAACTTCATCCTGGAATAAATAGATTAATTAATTTGATTTTTAATTCGAATTCGTTCCCGTCCGTCGGTAAATCGCGGACGAGGGAATTGTCGCCTAAGGAACACGACGGATGATTACGTGATGAGTAAATAATATAAAATCAAAATAAAACAGAAAAATACAACGAAATAAAAACGATTCTTTGAACACGATCAAAGTTTTTTGATAAGATAAAAACTACAAGTCCGATTCGAAGAACGGTTTAAATAACAGAAAATAACTAACAAATATGCGGAAATGAATAATAAAAAATAAACGTAAATAATAATGAAATAAAATCTTGGATGAATTGAAAAATAGTGAATGGAAGAGATAATGAAAAAGTTTGAAAGAATTAAGCGAAACCAGAGATAAAATAAAAACGGGCAGTGTTTTGTGCAACTATGCGAAAATAATTACGATAATAAATAATGAATAACAATTATTAATTTCAAACGAAGAATGAACATTTATTTAAATTATCGAGTATTGAAAAATCAAATTAGAGAATTAACAGGATGTTTTGTTTGCGATATATTGAGACTCGATCAAAAGAAAATTTGTGTAAAGGGTAAACAATAATAATTTTGAAAAATCCATGAAAGTATCGCCAAAAAACTTGTTTCCAAAAATTAATCAAAAAACTTACTATACCGAACGAATTTCACTCAATTAGAACGCAAAATTTTATGAATTGCAATAAAAATTCAAATTCATAATAGAAAAAGTATGATTTAAAAACACTGAATCACAAAGAAATTAGTGAAAAAAAATCTACAACAAAAAGGCATGTTTTATGATATTTTGCTGCATAAAACAAGTTCAAATACCGAAAGACTGAAAAGAAGTGTGCAGTGACATTTCAAACCGCAGAATCTGAATGAAAACTTAACCATAGCAAGGACTTTGATAAAACCCCAAAAAGAAACAATGAAAAGAAATTCAACGATGAAGTAGCGTAAAGGCTAAGAATAAGGGCTGTTTTATGGTATTTTGATACATAAAACAAGTTTAATAGTTACTAAAAATAAATAAAGAAATCAAAATGCCGCAAAGATCGCCGTTCGCGATTCAAGAGCTTTTGGGCCTGAACGGTACGGGCAATAGCCCCGGAAGTGGAAGTGGGGGTGGGGTGGGAAGTGGAAGTGGTGGAAGTGCGGATCGTGGATCGCCGCAGGGCTCGCCGACCGCTGGCGTGTCGGCGGTCTCGTACGCGCCGACGGCACCGCATCACAAGCTATGGGAATACATGCCAAGTCTAACGAATCACCTGGGTAATTTGGGTAACCTGGGTAACCTTGGAAATTTAACGGCCTCGAGGATGGCCTACCTGAACGCCCAGGCTGCCGTCGCCGCTGCGTTTCTTCCTCCACCTCATCCCCATCCGGCGCATCACGTGGCTGCGGCGCATCATCAGGTACATCAACCTGGACAGCTGTCAGCGGGCTCGTCGGTCGTTCATCCGGCTGCTCATGGCCAACATGTACTTCCTGGTACGGCCGTCGGAGCTGCGCATCACCAACACAGTCCCAGCCAACATGGTGGGGGAGCTCATGGTAACAAAAAACATCTTTACACAGTAACACTGATAGAAACATGGTTAGGCATGTATGTTTAATTTTGTATTGGGCGGTGTACGAAATCTCGAAACGATTACTTAACTTTTATATTCTATTCATACAGCTTGTGATGAAGTATTGAGTCAGTATGTGGTAGAAAAATGATTAAACCGCGATTAAAAACATGATAAAAACTTGGTAAAATCATGTTTTTCCTTTATTTTTTACGGTTCTTGCGTAAGGGTTTTCAGTTACATAGTTACATACAAATACATAATTACAAGACTTCATTATTACATCCATGGAATTAAAAGTTAAAAATAGTAATGGTAGATAGTGCAAACATGATTGACGAAAACGCGATTAAAAACATGGTAAAAACTTGGTAAAATCATGTTTTTTCTTTATTTTTTACGGTTCTTGCGTAAGGGATTTTAATTACATAGTTAAATACAAATACATAATTACAAGACTTCATTATTACATCCACGGTATCAAGAGTTTAAAGTAATCATGGTAGATAGTGCAAACATTATTGACAATACGGTGAAAACATGTTCGTCTTTTTTTTATTATGTCGTGTACAAAATACTTCAAAAAACAGTAGTGTTCTTCTTATACTTCAACTGTGAAACTGAAAGTCATAAACATTAATTCCATGAATTTACTATTTACCATAAATTTAAATATCAAATAAATAAATAAAATAAAGTACCAGACAGTAACAAGTAATACTGATAAATGGTATGGTAAACGAAATCCAACCATGATGAAATCCTTTTAAACATTTTTTAATGGTATCACTTGCAAAACCCGATGAAATACAATTAGATACACAACTTTGATCATATGCACTATATTTTTCATACAATAAATCCACGTCTCCAGGAGCAATGGATATAGATTAGTTGTTAAAACATGGTAAAAAAACATATTCTCCTAATTTTTTATGACAGTTATGCAGGGAATCCTACTGAACATAATTAGCACAACTTTGGCAATACACCTACGTGTTCAAACGAACAGATGATATTTGTTAATGGTAGAAATATAGTAAAACACTTTATGGCCATGTAATTGAAATTAAAAGACTGTAGAAGCTACAGAACTAAAATATACACGCGAATGAAAAGAAATATCTGTAAATAGGAAAAGAAAATATTGCTGAGATGAATGAAAATAGAAATTTTGTCGAAAGGTGCGAAATCGAGCACTTGGCTGCGAAAAATCACTTAGGAGCCATTTATAAGCTTTCTCTCTATTTTTCTCGGCGTGAAGCCCGATCTATTGCGTATATACGTACGAGAGAAAAGGCCACTCAGGATCGCGTTACGGTAAATCGATACTCTTCGAACGTGGAGATTCGTCTTTCCGCAATTGTAAGAAAAAAGGATAGAGAACGAGAAAAAAAAGAGAGAAAGAGAAAGAAAATGCTCGCGATCGAAAAAGCCACACCGGGATCCCCGGGGACTCTTCATTGTCCCTGCGACGCCAAAAATAATCTATTTTTCAAGAGCGCCTATCGGTGAACTCGATACACGCAGCTGCGCGAGAAAACACTCGTTCTCATGCCCAGACACGTGTCGAAAACGAGAAAACGACTCAAAGTGTAAATTAAATCGCGAGAAAAACGAATTAAATTTTTTTGTTGGTTTTCACTATCATGTGTATTTGTAGATTTCAATATAAACTACGTGTGCCGTCACTATTAAATACTTATGATTTTCACAACTATAGCTATATGCAGTATATAGTTATATATCAATTATATATTGTCTCTAGTGTCAACTATATCTAAAAGTAGTCTTAAAAATCAACCACTATCAACTACTAAAAAATACTCTGTTGGCAAAAGTCATTTACAATATTGTCTTTATCATGACAATATTGACAATTATTGAATGACCATTATTGATTTTCACAACTGTAGCTATATGCAGTATATAGTTATATATAAATGATATATTGTCTCTAGTGTCAACTATATCTATAAGTAGTCTTAAAAATCAACCACTATGTCTTATCTATCAACTGTTACAAAATACTCTGTTGGTAAAAGTCGTTTACAATATAGTCTTTATCATGAAATATTTGATTTCCTCATTATCAACTATTTGCTGTCTTCATTGTCAACTATTTTTAGTATTAAGATAATATTTAGGTTGCATGAGTGCAAGATCCAAAAGAAATTTATGTTTCACTCGAAGATGCTAAAACTATTTTCAAAAAAAACTTAGAGCAACACCTAACTTTCTATTGAAAGGAAAACAACGGATTACTCAGTTTTTATTCGAAAAATAAGTTTTTTTCCGAGATTACCATGCAGCAGAATTTTTACCTACTGATTTTAATATCATATTGACTATTAACTATTTGTACTCTAAACTATGAATTAATTAAAGTTTTCATTATCAACTATGAAATACCACAATTATATCATCAGAACTATGACTATAATCTTCATTAGAATCCAACTTCATTATCAACTATGGAGCATTATAATTATCATCACAACCTGGAAAAAGCAGAAACGAAAAAACTCCCATCCTCAGCACGTTAAACTTTTCTGAAAATTCTGTCCCTGATTCGAGCTCGCAGTACCCCGAAAAAAAGGGTAAAAAAAATCCAAAAACGCTCTCGCTTTTAGCGTTATGAATAATTAGTGGTATAATGAGTTGAGTGTTGGGCAGAAAAGCAACGTCTCACCAGGGACACAAAAGAACTCGTCGCGAAGAAGAAAAAAAAGCGGAGAGTAAAAAAATAACAAAAAAGAACGAAGAAGAAGGAAGAAAAGAGAGAGAGAGAGAGAAACGTAAAAATGGCCGCTTTCGTCTCGCGACTTGAAATGGGTTCTCAACCCCTTTTTTCTATCTACCTCTCTCGCCCCCCCTCCGCCCTTTTCGTTCATCTCTGGACCCTTTTCACTTTGGCCCTTGCCTCTGAGCCTTTAATCTCATTAATCTCTTTCTCTCTCGTCTCTTTCCTTTCTGGCACACTCTCGCACTGAGGAACGAGTCAATTTCTCGAGCAAAGTCCGGTCGCAATTACACCTCCGCAGAGATCGTCGATGATAAATAATATCAAAGAAATTCAAGTGGCATCAGAATGAAATTTTTACTTTTTTAATTTTCAAACTTTCATTTTTTAATTAGTATATTAATATTGTTTTTTCAATTACTGATTTACTTATAGTGAATTGAACATTGAAAGATATTTGCGACGACGATTTCTTACCAGGTTGAATTTTGAGAACGATTTCGGAATATCGTGTTACCCTCAGGAGGGCACAAAGCTCTCTGGGACCCTTTCCATTCAAACGTCACTCTGGCACCTCGTCTCGGGCACTATAACGTGAGCATATAAAACGTTATTTACTTCGTTCTCGAGCCAGGAATTCTTCCTTTATATTTCTTATATATTAATTTATGTTTTACATTTTTAAAAAAGCAGTTTTCTGTATTTTTTGTTGATTTTCGAACCGATCAATTCTGTATCAAAAAATAGATCAAAAATTGAGGTAGGGAAGAGAGATTTTTATGGGTTCGAACATATGCAAATTTTGAATGAAAAAATAAAGTAAAAAGTTACAATGTCCTTGCAATCATTATCATGCCCCTATCATGTCCTTACTATGTCCTTATCAGATCTCCATTGAAGATGAAAAAGTTATTATGTACCCAAAAGATATAAATATGAAAAAAATACGGTTTTTGACATTATCTTGGTGTTTATTTTTTCCTCAAAAGGAAGAATCAAGGTGGAAATGATTCGGGAATCGAGAGGACCTAGAATCGATTCCTCGTCACCATTTTTCTCTCTCGCCCTTATTCTTTTTTTTTAAACGGTCGATCGTGCTCACTGCACCATCGACTAAAGCGCTCAGAGACATCTCAACGAGTTCATTGTTTTGTAAGCAGGATGAAGAGCTTATTTCGTCACGGACCTTCTTAACCCTCGTTCTCTCTCTCTCTCTCTTTTCCCTCTTTCAGATTGAGGCCACTGAGGAATTTATCAGATGACGCATGAAGTATGAAATCCGTGAAAAAAACACCGAAAATAACAGTAGAAAAAAATGAATTTCAGGATTATCGAAATTGAATTCTTAGAACAGTCAGATAAGCTTTACGCGTCATCAGGTCTCGATAATTTCCTGATCACCTTCAAATCGTACTTGGATCATTATCATGTTCACTTTCAGATCCTTTTATCCTGTCCCCTGACAATGACGACTTCATATCCTCACCATGTCCTTATAGGGTCTTGATCATGACCTTATCATGTCCTTATCGGGTCCGCGGCACATCCTTACGAGGTCTTCATCATGACCTTATCGTGTCCCTATCAGGTTCGCGGCACACATATCCTTATGAGGTCTTCATCATGACCCTATCATGTTTTTATCAGGTTCGCGGCACATCCTTATGAGGTCTTCATCATGACCCTATCATGTCCTTATAAGGTTTACAGCATTTTACCTTATCATTTCCTCATCATCACCTTACCATCTCCTTATCATGTTCTGATCATAACCTTGTGAGGTACTGATTATGTAATTTTTTCCAACTTATACGCTGAAACTCTGAAAACATTCCAATAAATATTACTTGAGGTTTGGATTTTCTAGTTTCGTAAGAAAAATTCCCAAGTAAAATTGAGAAAAAATGGTTGAATAAAAAAAAGCACGTGAGAGTGGTATAAAAAAAAGAAGCTTTCTCGACGCGTTTGAAGTTGGCAATCAACATGATTGCCTATCAACGCCTTGCGAAAGCCGAGGCAGCTTTCCCTCAGAGCTTTCCACCCTTTCCCTTCGTTCTCGTTCTCCAGTATAGAAGAGCTCGGATTTTTTTTCGATTCGAAGTCTCACGTTCAGCCCTGCAACCCTTGCTAAATTTTTTTTTCTCTCTCTCCCTCATCTTCTTCTTTTTCTCCCTTTCACATCCTAACCTTCTTCCCTTTTTCCTCAAATTTTTCCTGCTTTTTTTCTCGCTCGATTCCACACGTCGGACTTCGCACCTTTACTACCCCTTTTTTCTTAACTACCACCCGCCCGAGTTTTTTTCCCTCATCGCTCAAAACGTTTGTACAAAACGCGTGACAATCGCCCCTTGTGTGCTCCAACTGTCGTTGTTTTCTTTCTTTTTTTCTTCGTCTCTCCCTCTACGTCCTTTCTCTCTCTCTCTCTCTTTCTTTTTCTCTCTCTGTTTTTCTCACTTTCTTGTAGCCCTCAGGAACTCGAGTGGCCCAGGAAACACGCACTCAAGCCTCGTTATTTGTTACATGGGCTTCTCGAGATTTTTTTCGCGAACACACATACTTTTTGCATTTTTGATTTTTTTTTTTTTTTTTCACAAAAAAGCACTCTTGCTTTTTTCAAAAAGCATCTTTCATCCGCACTTTTTTCATTAGGGCCAATTTTCCTTGATTCTGAGCCCTTGTCTTTGAAACTTCAGAAAAAAAACTTCAAAGAGAACTTCGCGAAGTACGAAACTATTTTCAACCGTCCCGTCGGGGGTGGAATTATTTTTCGAAATATATTCCAGTGACGTGATTTTTTAATTAAAGCTAAATAATATGCAACTGAATTTTTTATCGTTCAACAACCCTCGAGATGTTCTATTCTTATTTGAAAAACAAAGGGCCGGAATAATTTCCAATAAGGTGGAATTTTTAATCAAGTGCCAATTTCGCAAAAAATCAATTTTCATCCCCTTTTTTCGTCGCTCTCGAAACTCTTTTTTTCCGCCGATTAAAATCTTGAGGAAATTAGCGAATTATTGGTCGTCTCGCGTTTTTCAGTCGCGCAATTTGCTCGGAAACTCGCGAGAGAAAAGGCTCGACCCTCTTTACGAGCTCCCAGGCACGTTTTCCTCTTTCTCGCACTCTCGACTTTCACCCATCCACCTTTCACACCCCCGAGTGGCGATACAATAAAAAATTAGCCTTTTTTTTATCGATTGATCGAGAAAAAAGGCTTTGAAAATGAAAAAAGTAACAAGAAACGAGGTAAATACTTTTTACAATTTGTAGGGTAGTTCTTTGAATATATTTATTTTTTGATCATTTTGAGGGTTTCTTTTAAAAGAAACAGCAATGAAAAAAAAATTGGAGAATTAATATTTGTTGAAACAATTACCGAAGGGAGTTTCGATAGCTTATATTTTTGAACATTCTTTTTTTTATCTTTCAGTTGCTTATGGTTTTTTTAGTTTGCCAGTTAAGAATAGAGTTAAATCCTCAAAAGGTAATGTTTAACGCATGCGAGTGCAAGAGAGACAAGAAAAAAAAATTTCATTTTTTTCCCCGAGATTTTTGATATTTCCGAAGGAAAAAAAGAATCACATTACTCTCTGATGGAAAGGTAACAAATTTGGTTGTTTTTTTTCTTCAAAAATTATTTATTTGCAAACAAAGTAACATATAGGGGAGGGGGGGGGGGCAAAATGGGGTACTTAAGAAAAATTTCCGATTCCGAGGGTTTAAATATGCTGAATTTTTTGTTTTTTAATCACAATTG
>JAPYYX010002938.1:0-14515 GCA_030522605.1 Cremastinae sp. B BG-2022a
AATATATCAGAAACGGACTGATTTATTGCAAAATAAATGTTTTTCTATTGAAAAAGGTACGTATAAATTTCTACAATTTATGTTGAAGTGTATTGAAAAATATATATTTTTCTATTCAAGAATTTACAAAATCCATAATGACGCGTGTTAATTTATTTTTTGATTACCTTTCAAATTATCCTCCTAAACTTCTCCTAATTCGGCAAACACTTTTTGGAAGTCATTATCTACGATTATGCAAATTTTCACGAAAATCGCTCTTTTTTTGGTGTAAGCAGGGTACAACATCCTTTTAATAAAAAATTAACATTTTTTTCTCTGGGACCAAAATTGTATGTAAAAAATATTTATGAATTTAGACTGGAAATGGAAATTTCTTTTTATTACTTGTAATTGATTGTCGAAATATTTTGACACTCGCGACGCTTTTTTTTAATGAAAAATTCGTTTCTGCAGATAAATACGGAGAAAAATATACGCAGTGTGGTTCAAGGTAAGACGTTAGATTGGCTACATGTATAAATAAATAGATGATGTCAGATCGGGGGGAAGGAAGATTGAAAAGGAGTCAAGACGTCGATGGCATGTTTTCTCTTTTTTTCTTTTTTCTCTCTCGCCTCATCCCCTCGAGCTCCCTTCCAACGATTCCTCGGCAGGTTCCCGTGGACGGACACCCGCGGTGAGAACTCGAGCTATATAAAAAGAGGGTGATCATCCACGATCTTCTCTATTTTATCTCAGTCCTTTCTCCACGTTTGAGTCTTTTCGCCAAGATACCGATCGTACTCCACGCGCATTTTTTTATCCAATCCAGTGCAGTTGTTCGTTTACATTTGTGATTCCGTGGACAAATTTTTCATCGAGGTGAGTGACATGATTAAACATTTTTTTTTGTTTGAAAATTCAAATATGATTTGCTCAAAGGAAACCGATTTTTTTTATGAGTGTATGTTTTTGCCGATTTATTTACATGTGATGTGATTTTTTTCATTTTTCTGTTCACAAACTTTTTTAAGAGTAATTAACAACATTTTTTATTTACATCGCAAGATCAGAAAAAAAGATTCCAATATTTCGGTCAGTACTGCTATCAGAATATTTAGTAAAATTTTATTCTTTGTGTCAATATCATACACCCAAATTTTTTTATTTTAAAAAATATATTATCGGAGAAGCAACCAAATTTTTTTGTTTCTAATAAGAATGAAAAAAGTGCAAAACTTTCAGTGCAGTCCTGCTATCACAATGTTTTGTAAAATTTTATTCTTTGAGTCGATATCATACACAGATATTTGTATTTTTAAGAATGAATTATTTGCGGAACAGAAAAATTTTTGAATTTTTTTATTTTTGGATAAAAGAGGCAGAATCAGATCCCTGCTCAAAATTTGTCTACTCAACAATGCTAAAAAACAATATCCAATCTGTATAACAATATCGAGCAGACAAATTTTGAGCAGGGATCTGGTAAAGATAATAAACGAAATTCAGAAAAAAATTCAAATTTTGTGTTCAGTCCTGTTACCAGAATATTTTGTCAAATTTTATTTCTTGAGTCGATATCGTACACAGATATTTGTATTTTTAAGAATGTTCTATTTGAGAAACAACAAAATTGTTGATTTTTTAAATTTTTGGATAAAAGAATAAACGAAATTCACAAAAAAATGTAAATTTTGTGTTCAGTCTTGCTATAAGAATATTTTGTAAGATTGTATTCTTTGAGTCGATATCATATAGAAATATTTTTATTTTTAAGGATATTTTATTTGAGATAGTAACAATTTTTAATTTCTAATATTAATGAAAAAAGTCCAAAAGTTTTGATTTTTTTATTATTTTTGAATAAACGAATAAATGAAATTCGAGTACGATTTTGTAGACCGCGAAATCGGTATCGCGTAGCAAAATAGTCGTAGTGAGTCTGTGCGCGGGTATTGTAGCGATTCGCGAGAAAGAGGAAAAGAGAGATAGAATATACAAAGTGGATATGCGTCCAGCTGTCTGCTCGTTCGGTCGGTCTGACTAATTATCTCTTAATTCGACTCAATTGCTTCTCTTTCTCTCTCTTCTTTTACCTCTCTCTCCTCTCTTTTCTCTCTCTCTCTCTCTCTCTCTTGGCACGAGCACGCGGATGATATCACAAAACTTGAGCCCTTGCCTCGCACAATGCTTTTCCATACAGTCATATACACTCGTTTAATCGCCTAGAACAAAACATAGTACCCACAATGATTTTTTCACAAAATGTAAATCACTTTGAGCTTTATCTCGACGAATCTCGCTTTTTCAGTACCCAAAAGCAAAATGACAATTAATTTACGTGTACTTTTTAATTCTCAGTTTATAAATGGCGTATAATTATTAAAAAATTGGTAATGAAAATTTCGGTTTTTTGCTTCAAGTATTAGGAAATTATTTTTTTACGGTTTTGAAATATTTTTTTTTATCGAAATAATTGATAAAAAAATTTTTTCAATGCTTCAAGGGTCGAGGAGTTTTATTTTACATATTTTTGATTGTATTTTTCTAATATTTTCTTTGAAAAATGATGAGAAAAGAGAATACAATCAAATATGTAAAAGTTCTCGAATTCCATTGTATCGCGGAGTTGCGCGCTTTCGTTTCTCGTTAATTAATGTCGATGCGAGGAAAAATGCTTCTCGGGCGATAAATTACTTAAGTTCAATCAGCCGACATCGGGATAACTGAGGTTGATGAAACCGCGCTCCGTCTCTTTTTTCCTCCATCCCTTTTCAGAGGAAAAATATCGACTAATACAACATACTCCCTTTCCGACTGTTCGCTCCAACGCCAGACAATTCTTCGTACTATAAACTCGGAAAATTGATGGAAAAACTTGAATGACCAAAATTCATTTTTTCCTCAGATGAATATAAACTGAATGCACGCGAAATAAATTTTCTTTGGCATTTTTGTCGCATACCAAAAAACCATGGAATTATTAATATTCACTTTCGAGCTTTTCAATACAACACCAGATAACTCTTCGTACAATAATCTTGGAAAATCGATCGAAACACGTAAACGACCAAAATTTTATTTTTTTCCTCACATGAATAAAAAAACTGAATACAAAAGCGAGAAACATTCTTTGTCATTTTTGTTCTGAGTTAAAAAACAGTCAATTATTAACATTTGCATTCGAGCTTTTCAATCCAACGGCAGATAGTTCGTTCCGAATAATGAAAACTCAGAAAATCGACTGAAAAACTTGAACGATCAAAATTCATGTTTTCTCCACATGAATATAAATTGAATATGCGCGAAACAATTTTTTTTGCATTTTTCGAACCACGAAACCATATGCAATTATTAATATTCGCTTTCGAGCTTTTCAGTCCAACGCCGGATAACTCTTCGCTAAATAATCTTGGAAAATCGATAGAAAATCGTAAACAACCAAGATTTAATTTTTTTCCTAACATAAATAAAAACTGAATATAAGTGAAAAAAAAATTCTTTTTTGTCCTAAGTTAAAAAACTGTCAATTATTAATATTCGCTTTCCAGCTTTTCCAATCCAATGCCACATAGTTCTTCGTACAATGAAAACTCAGAAAATTGACGGAAAATCTTGAACAACCAAAATTCATTTCTCCCCCCGTTTGAATATAAACTGAACACAAAATTCTTTACCATTTTTGTCCTGAGTTAAAAACAGTCAATTATTAATATTCACTTTTGAGTTTTTCCAATCCAATGCCACATAGTTCTTCGGCCAATGAAAACTCAGAAAATCGACTGAAAAACTCCATCAACCAACTTTACTTTTTTCTTACATGCATACTGAACTTAAATTTTTAGCATTTTTGTCGTGAGCTGAAAGAAGCTCAATTTTTAATATTTCGCTTCCAAGCTTTCCACCACTCCAATGAAAGACAATTTTTCATAAAATAAAAAATAAAAAACCATCGACAAAAAAATGTTAAAGACCGAAATTATTGTTCTTTTCCTCAGCACGCGAACAATAAAAACTGAACACACGCGGAAAAAATTCATTCTTGCTCGTCGCGAGCTAAAAAAAATGACAGCCAATTAATTTCGTGAAAAACAAAACGGATTTTCTAAATGAAATCCGGAACAAACTGGTTTGTGTTCGTGGGAGACAAAAAGAGAGAGAAAGAGAGGAGATTCCTGATAATGATGATGATGAAGACGAGAGGTGATGGAGTCGCGAATCAAAGACACGTATATAGATCTCGGGATATATAGTTATAAATAAAAGTGGATGTGTCCGGAGAGGAGAACGCCACTTCTAATGATTATTATATACTCGTGCACGTGACCGAAAGCTCGCGGTTAATGCTTGTCTAGAATTTCTGATTGACAATCTCCATTAGGTACACCTCGTCGACAAAAACGGCCAATTCATTCGTCCTCGAAGTACATCTTCGCGAGTGCAAAGTCTCCTCCATATCCCACGATATTTATCCACTTTCCCAAACAAAAAACATAAAATCTACAATGTGTATTCCGTCTAAAAAACTCTGGATCGAGCTTTCCAAACGTTTGGGACCAAAAAAGTTACATTGATGTTTATTCGAAAGATCACGTTAAAATTTGTTTAGTTAGATACGGTATAGTATTTTCTAAGTAACATAAATATGGTGAAATCATTAAAAGAAATACAAAAATGTAAAAAAAAATTGGAATTTTTTTAAAAATATTGTAATGACAATTATTTAAACTTATATCATTTTATCATTACAAGTATATTAGAATACATAAACAGTATTTGAATAAATAAAAATGTGTCAAAAAAATGAAAAAAAATTAAATATGATAATGACGATGATGTTAACGTCCAATATTATTATGATTTGAACGAGCTTTCCAAACGTTTGGGACCAAAAACGTTGCATTGATGTTAATATTGAAATGGCGCCTTTAAATTTTTTTTAGTTAGATACAGTATAGTATTCTAAGTAACTTAAATATAGTGAAATCATCAAAGTAAATGAAAATATGACAAAAAATTTTGAACATTTTCTTAATATATCGTAATGACAATTATTCAAACGTATCATTTTATTATTAAAAGTATACTAAAATACATAGAGAGAAAATTGAATATGATAATTAAATATGATAATTACGATGATTTTATCGTCCAATATTATTATATTGTGACTTGATCGAGCTTTCCAAATCTTTAGGACCAAAAACGTTGCATTCATGATGTTAATATTCGAATAACGACGTTAAAAAATGTTTAGTTAGATACAGTATAGTGTTTTCTAAGTAACATAAATATAGTGCAAAATCATTAAAATAAATAAAAATATGAAAAAATTGGAGAATTTTTTAAAAATATTGTAATGACAATAACTCAAGTCATTTTGTCATGAAAAGCATATTAAAATACATAAAAAGTATTTGAATAAATAAAAAGATGACGAAAAAATTGAATATGATCAAATATCTATAATGACGATTATTTCAACGTCCGATATTATTGTGATTCGATCGAACCGAAGTATGAAGTCGTGAGGTTCAATTCAACACTGAAAAAAATGTGGCGATTTCCAATGAAGTATTAGTTGGTTCAATTCAATATTTCATTGGATCTATTAAATATGGACGAATCAATTAAATATTTCATTGGAAATGGCCATTTTTTTTTCAGTGAAGCCAGTGTGACAAAAACGAAAATTAGGATACAAGATTTGGTGATGAACTTTCCCTCGCGTGTATGCCAGTCAAGCTAATAAAAACGAATTTCAAATCAATGAGTAACGTGTAAAAAAAATTTTTTTTTTTTGGATGAGAATCTTCATATCAAAGAAGACGAAGAAGAATTTTCCCGGCCGCTTGATTCCAATTTCTATGAACGGAATCAACGTCTCGTGTCACATTTGTCCTGGAGTCCTGTGACTTTGGTCGCTCGCGAAAGCGGTTTACACCGCTTTTAGGACGATTAGCCAACCGCATATGACCAATCACACGATATTTCCGTACACCAATTTTGCACATACACAAAACGAAAATGATTTAGAGTGAATCACGCGCATTTGTATCTACTTGGACGGATTGGCCGGCGAAAACCGAAAAAAATTCGATTTAGTCTTTGGATGAAAATTGATTCACTTCCAATGTCAGAGCTACGTACAAAACAAAGAAATGTACGAGTCACTTTTTTTCATTTTTTTTCGAAAAATTTACTTAACACAATCGAAATTTTGTTTTATTTGGTAAATGAAAATATTTACAGTTTATTTAAATTTATCTTATGGTGTTATATCTTAAGGAGGAATTGTATCTATATTTTAAAAATGGCAAGAAATAGTTAAAATTTTGTAGACTTGTTTGAAAACGACTATAAAAAATCCTTGTGCCAAATTTGAGAATGATTCACTAAATGGTTTTAAAGTCATGAACTTTCAAGTTCAAAATTTAACATTGTGTCTTATGGAAAATTCATATGTTCTAAACGTAAACAAAAAAAGTACCATCTCCGTAAAAATTTTTTTACATATGTTTGATATGAGTGTTCAATGCTAATTCCAAAATTTGAAAGCATTTCACTACAATTTTTTATTTTAATTGTTTAAACAATGTTAATCGTTAAAATGGTTTAATTAATAATCTGAAGTTGTTAATCGGTATTGTAGCTAACACACAAAAAATTCAGAACCCTTTCAAAAGTCTAGAAAGTCAAAAATTCGCAAATTTTCGTTCTGACCATACTTTTGACATGGATTATACCTGCCATTCCTCCTTAACATTGTGTCTTATGGAAAATTGATATAAATTTTCTAAACATAAATAAAAAAAGGTAGCAGCTCCGTAAAATTTTCTTCATGTGTTTCATATGAGTGTTCAATGCTAATTCCAAAGTTTGAAAGTATTTCACTTAATTTTTCTTTTTTAATTGTTTAAAAAGTGTTAATTGTTAAAATGGTTTAATTAATAATCTGAAGTTGTTAATCGCTATTGTAGCTAATACACAAAAAATTGAGAACCCTTTGAAAAGTCTAGAAAGTCAAAAATTCGCAAATTTTCGTTCTCAATTAACTTTTGACATGAATTGTACCTACCATTCCTCCTTAAAATTTTTCTTATTTGACAAAAATTCTGAATGATGGTTACGGAAAAGAAGACGAAGGTGAGCCACTTTTTGATCCCGTCAGAGATTTCTGGTCCCAACTCGGGTATAAAAGCGATTTTATTAATAGTCGTGGTATCGCAAGAAATTACTCATCACGCAATCTTTTCGTAATATAAACGAATCGTGAATCCATAATGACATAATTTGAATGAAATCGTAATTCGAACGTGATTAATCGAGATCTTAAGCATATATTTTTTGGGACTAAAAATATATTTATGAATCATAAAATGAATACTAATATAAAAATTAGTGAATCATTTCTGTACCTTTTGTAATAGCAATAAAAAAAACCAATGAAATATAAAATTGTATTTGATAAAAATTCTTCAAAAAATAAATAAAAATGACAAAAATTAATTTCAACATTTAAAAAAATAAATTTATCTAAATTAAATGGACTAAAAAATATTCAATCGTATATAAATGAATAGCTCAGGAAATATTTGTGAATGAAAAAATGGTTGCAATTTGCGTCTGAATACAAAGTTGCGCATTCGGGGCAAACGATCTATGACAAATGAGTCGGAGGATAAATTCGCGACGTCAACTGGCTAAAATACGTTCGAGCATATATCAAGATGATAAATATTTAAATGACGGCGAAATTCTTTGAATTTCTATCGGGTATCCTATCAAGCGATCCTCGCGCGCGCTTTTGTTTCTCTCCCGGCGATATTTACTTAACGATTTTACAAGTACGTTATTGATGATCTCTCCATTCCTGCCATGCTCGCATATAAACGTTTGCATTGAAGTTGTTTCGCAGCTGGCACAATTGTCACGTTTATTCTTCCTTTTGCATTCTCAAGAATTTTTATTGAAATTGCTTTTTTCAAAGAGGAAAAAATCTTGATGAATTCTAAGCAAATGGAAAATGTAAAGGAATTCCTAAACGAGAAATGTGAATTAATTTTACAAAAAAAAAAATCTGAATGAATTTTACGCAACATCGATGAAATTTACGTGAGAAATAATTTTTATGGTGGATAAAAAATAGGGAAAAATTTGTTTTTCAGTCTTTGTATACATTCGTCTGTTTGCGCGATCACAGTTGTGTCATCGTTTGGATGAAAACAAACTGACAGGAGCGAGAGTCTCGACCGAGAGCCTCCAACTGTGTTAATTCTATAAAAAACATTTGACACGATTATCAATCATAAAAAAGTTACATGATAATGATAATAAGACCAATAAATATGTTTGGGCAACCTTTTTGTAAATTTTAAATCACTATTTCCTTTATTTATTCTCAAGCCTTGTAGAATTATTACACAAGCAAAAAAAAATTTTGCAAAGCTTTTGTCATCCTTATTAAATTATTATTTATAAATTATTCACAACTTTTTTATAAATTATGAATCATTATTTTCTTTATTTATACTCAAGTCTTGTAGAAATATTACACAAGTAAAAAAAAATGTTTTGCAAAGCTTTTTTTATCTTTATTGAATTATTATTTAAAAATTGTTTACAAGCTTTTTGTAAATTTTAAATCACTATTTCCTTTAATTATACTCAAGCCTTATAGAAACAGTACACAAGCAAAAAATAATATTTTGCAGAGCTTATTTTGGTATTATTCTTAAGTTTTATTATTTAAAAATTATTTACACAGAATTTTTAATAAATTTTTCGGCAACCTTTTTGTAAATTTTAAATCACCATTTCCTTTATTTATACTCAAGTCTCATAGAAATATTACACAAGCAAAAAATAATATTTCGCAAAGCTTTTGTCATCTTTATTAAATTATTATTCAAAAATTATTTACACAGAATTTATAAATTTTTCGATAATCTAATTTATTTTTTCTTTTCGAGAGAATATATTCATCTCAAACAACGAATTCTATTTTCATAAACTGTTTAGCAAATATCGGGGAAAAAAAAGAAGTTTCTTCGGAAACGCAGCCCGTAGTGGCAATGACTCGTTTTTGTTTTTCGACGCTGGTCGCCTTGTGTGTAGATGATAGAAATAAAATGTTCTCCCTGTGCGAATGGTTTTTTACACAGTGACAGTTGAGGAGAAGGCCCTATAAAGCGTTAACCTCCTCCTCGCTCACACGTATACGAGGACACATCGACGACTCCCGGGCGTTAAATCGCTCCGCAGCGTGTACGTACGCTCACGAACACGATTTTATCGGGCCTCGACAGAGAGTAACGATGTGCCGTGTACCGTTGCGTCTGTGCACCGAACGAGAGAGAGAAGCCAATCGACAGTCGACTGCTCTCTGACGCGAGTGCGTCACGCTCGAAACTCATTTTTAAACCTTTTGCGATCTTCGGGGTTACTCTCGGGATCCTCGCGTGTGTCGCCCGGGACTCTCGCGTCGCGCTTTATTCCTTCACGCGCATCAATTTTCCGGTCATCCTTTTCATTTCATTTCGGAGTATCGCGAGTTCATTTCCGAGAAATCCCTCGAGCCACTTCCGGTCGATGCATACCGGACGCTCGGCCAGTCCGAGGAAAGACCGCGACTCCGGACGATCCTACGAGTCCCGTCGTCATGTAAACGCCCGAGTGACTGCGATCTGTGCCAGTGGACAAAATGATACCGACCAAGCGCAAGAAAATAGTGTAAAAACTCGAATTATTATTCGTACAACGAAAAATGGATAAACAAATTTTCAAGTGTAGTTCGTCAAGAGACTAAAAAATCGGTGCGATTTATTTTATTTATATTTAGAACAACAATTTTCTTGAATTTTATTAAATCTTTGCAAATTTCTCTTGGGATATTTTTCGCAAATTATTTTTAAGATCTTCGAGCTAAAAAATCGGTGCGCCGAGAGAAAGAGAGAGAGCGAGAGAGAGGAAAAGAGAGAGAAAGAGTATACCGAAACTGAACGGATATCAAAGCGTGAGAAAATCGACTGGACGGACCGGCACGCTGGCATAACTGCCAGCACGACTGGCACGGATACAGACATTAAAGTCATCAACGGCGCGCGGGCGCTTTTGCTCGGTTTGCTCGCTCTCGCTCGCGATACTACGGGCGCGATTGGGAGATTCCTCTGTGTTTCAACACACAAAAGCGGCTGGTTATCGTTGTGTGTGCTCGCATGAACGATCGAGAGAGTCCCCGATATCAAAGAGTTCTTCAACGAGTCGTGTGGGCTCGATCGCCCAACGGAGAGCGACCATTTTTCTCTCTCTCTCTTTCGCTCTCTCGAGTTTATTTCTCGTCTCATCTTCTTTTCTCTCTCGTTATTTTTTTTATTTATTTCTCTCTCTCTCTCTCTCTTTCTTCATGTCAGTCCAGACAGACTCGATGATTCGTCCAGAGGACCGCGCCTCCGCTCTTTTACTTTATTTTATTTCAAAGTTGCGTATAAACTTTACGCGGCCTCGCTCGTCTACGACCTCCAGTCTCGGACGACACCAATTCTCGCTTTTTCTACGACAGCGGAAAATTTCACGATTGGAATAGGGAAAATGAGAAAATACATATCGCTTTCTTGGATTCGTCGATTCTTTATTTTTATTGGGTGGTTGTTTCATTTTTGTTTCGTTTTTGGTCACATTTGTGGGATTTGATATTTAGATTGGGAATTTGGGTCGAATGATTGACGAATTTGTCAAGTTTTTGAAATTTTGTGGATTGAAACGGGGATTATTTGTGGAAATGTGGATTTGATATTTCGATTGAGAATTTGGATCGAACAATTGACAATAAAATTTGTGAATAATTTTTTTTTTCAATTTGATTGTTGAGATGATGAAAAGTTTTTTGACTTTTGGATTAAAATTTTTGTAAAATTTAATAAATGGTTCAGAAAAGTTGAAATAAAAGCTTTCCGATTTTAGATATTTTTTTATGAAATTTTGTGTATCTACGAGTGATCATAATTAATTAACAAATGTGGTTTTATTTTGATCATTTTGTTTGTTTTTAGTCACATTATTGGGATTCGATATGTCGATTGAGAATTTGGATCGAATAGTTGACAATAAAATTTGAGAATAATTTTTTTTTGAATTCGGTTCTTGAAATGAAGAAAAGTTTTTGGACTGATGGATTGAAATGTTTGTAAAATTGAATAAACGTTTCAGAAATGTTTAAATAAAAATTTTCTGATTTTAGACAATTTTTTATAAAATTTTGTGTACGTGCGAGTGATCATAATTAATTTAGAAATCTGTTTTTATTTTGATCATTTTATGTTTGACTATTTCGCAACTCTGAAAATAGATCAAGGTTCATAATTCGGACCTTACGGAGACACGTGGTAACGTTTTATCGCGCAACGATATATTTTTATCACAGATTTTTTCTTAGAATATTTCAATGAAAAACGTCAGACTCAAAAAAAATTATCGCCGACCCTCGAGGATGAAATTCAAGCAAAAAAATGTCGAGTACTAAAATAAAATGACTTATCCAGTTAAAAAAGATGGAGGTTAAGCATGTTTCTCGTCGCAATAATATATTGTCGTGGAGGTGAAAATTATCAAATAGTTTATATACAATTTTTTAGAAATTGTATAAAATCGAAAATAATTTTTCATTAAAATATGTTTTATGAAAAATTTTTTTTTTGAAAATAGGTTTATGGATTACATTTCTGTAGTTACAATTCGTAATCACATAGATTTTATAAAAAAAAGTATAAATTCCAAGTACCCACTAAATACATCCGATATATTACGAAATTTACTGAAATAACGGCCAATTCACGATTCTGATTGATGTCACTGCTGGGTTTGTTTATTTTTTTTTATGAATAACGCGATTTGTAGTCGTGTCGATGTCAATCCGTAAATATTTGACGTGTACGTAGAAAATGATTAATCCCTGAATATAGCTGTTACTGTGATATTATCTTTATATATTGTGATCTTGAAATTAATATATCGTAAGTATTAAAATAGTATATATAGTTTTGTATAATTTTGCTGTGAATTAAAAAAAAAACTAAAATCTTTATGTACATTGTACATACATTGTTGTTAGCTGTTTGTGCTCTCTGTTGATGCAGAGAATAAAAAAGGACATTAAAAATGTTCAGATGATTTTGCTTATGGTACCCATAAAGTAAATTTGTCATGATCGAAGCTTATTTACAGTGTGAATACGATCCGAGTTTCTAGTTATAAATGTGTCCGAGTTTTGGTAACAAAATTTGTCGATTGCCATATTTTCCAATTTCCGCCGTAAAATCACGCAAAATTTGCATAAATTCTCGTTGATAAATTTTTCGTGATTTCACAGTGGAAATTGGAAAAATATTGCAATCGGAAAATTCCCGAAAATTTTTCCGAAATTCTTCAAAAGCTACCTTGAAAAAGTCAAACAGGAAGAAAAGGTTAAAGGTAACTTTTTTATTTCTCAATAGTGTTTGCTCCTCTGCATTCAGCATAATAACAATGATACAGAAAATAATTAAAATAACTAAAAAGTATCGACAATGGCCATATGATATTGTTTTGTAGAAATTAAATTTTTGAATTATAATAAAATATCTCTGATATCTTTTTCTCGCTCTAGTAAAAGGTAAACGTCCTAATATATAGTATAAAAATGGTTGATATCTTCTAAAATAATTTAGAAAATAATCCAACAAGTAATTTGCGTCTGGAGTCGATCAGGTCCTGACAACATGTCGCTTAACACTTTCAATAACGTGTAACGCACTATAATTTGTCTAAATATCTAATCTTTTCGAAACTATACTGAAAAAGCTACTACTTGAGGTCGACTCGTTAGTTTCTTAAGGGTGTGTTGAGTCCGAAATCGCAAATAATGATAAAATTTTGAAAATTTGCTTTGTATTTCTGTGAAATATTTAAGAGATCGTGTACAAATTTCATGATGATTAGGAGACTGGATACTGAAAAAATAGAATTAAAAAAAATTTCTTAAAATAATTTTTTTGTTCCAAAAATTGGTGCTAAAAATATCAAAAAATCACACTCGAGGAAAAACATGCAAGAAGCATTGTGTAATTTTTTCAACGCATTTAGGAAGCATGTATTTTAGAAAATGAATAACAAAATACGAAGGACGTAGTTTTCAACCTTTTATGAAAAGTAAAACAGTCTCCACTATCGAGATTTTAACATTATCAAGTTTGCCCAAAACATTCAAAAATTAAACCTCACTTAAACATTTTTAATTAAATTATTAATTTTTTCTTGCAACTTACGATTTTTTTATCATTAACATGCAAATTCAATAAATCTCAACTTTTGGATGGGGCGGTAGGTAGTCAACATCTTGACATCTCAGGTTGACCTTCTGAGATTTTGCAGTTGGGAATTTGTCGTATTCAACTCCTGGTATTCAAATTACCTCAATACTAAATTTCAGTCAATAAAAGAAAAATGTAGTACAATAAAATAATTACTTACTAATATATTAAGTGAGAAATTTATTGACTTATCGGGAATTTTTTAATCTCTGATGTGGAACGTTTTATTTACCTTATCCGAAGACGAAAATTTTGGAGGTACGTACGAATTGTTCATAACCTGAGCGAGAGTGAAATCGCGGCTGAGCAAGCACTGCCGTTTCTCTTTGGGAGGCTCGTTCCTGAGCGAATTGTGGATAAAAAAGAGCTCGACTTTAGCGCGCGCACACGTGTTTCCACTTTTTCGTAGCGTGCGCTTTTGCGATCGCGCGCGAATCATTGAACTCGATCGGACGCTAAAAGTGAAAGAAATTCTTTTTCGCATATCTATAAACGCGGAGAGCGAGTAAGAAAAAGAGAGAGAGTTTTTTTTTTCTTTTTTGAAACGTTACACGTTCGCCTGCGCGAGCACGTTTATGTTCTCCGGCCACCCGCCGACGTCCACCGAAGACGAGAGAACGTGGGAACCGAATTCAAATCTCCCCTTTTTATTTTTTTTCCCACTTTTTTTCTGCATATTCTCTTAACTTTTTTTTTGTTTTTATTTTTACTTCATTTTTTTCTTACTTTATTGCTTTTTCGTGACTTAATGTGTATATGTTGAAAAAATTTAAAGAGCGTCTTCGAATTTTCGCAGCTTCGGCTAATCGTGTTCCTCATCGACCCTCGTGACACGCTTCGCTCGAAAAAGATCGACCTTCAATCGGCTTTCGTAAGGTAAGATCTTCATTTATTTTTCTCAGCAAATAAAAGATTATTTTTTAAGGATTACACCAAAAAAGAGCGTTTTTCATGAAAATTTGCATAATCGTAGATAATGACTTCCAAAAAGTGCTTGCCAAATTTGGAGAAGTTTAGGAGGATAAATTAAAAGATAATCAAAAAATAAATTAACACGCGTCATTATGGATTTTGTAACTTCTTGAATAGAAAAATGTATATATTTTCAATACACTTCAACATAAATTGTAGAAATTTATACGTACCTTTTTCAATAGAAAAACATTTATTTTGCAATAAATCAGTCC
>JAPYYX010002939.1:0-13146 GCA_030522605.1 Cremastinae sp. B BG-2022a
CATAGCAGATCGAAAAAGATCATTTTCTTTGGTAATGAAACACATTTAAACAAAAATTAAAATAAATCATCAATTAATTACTTGAAATAAGACGTCAAACCTAATAATAACTTAAGAAATTATGGAAAAAAAAATTTTTTCGTACTTTTTGGAGAGGTACCCCATTTTGACCACTAAAAAAATTTTTTTTTCTCATGAAAATTTTATTTCAACTGAAAATTGAATTTGTTTCCTTCAATTGTGATTAAAAAACAAGAAATTCAGTATATTTAAACCCTTGGAATCGAAAATTTTTCTTAAGTACCCCATTTTGCCCTACCCTACCCTATTATTTATTTATTTATTTTTTAATGAATTTTATCTAAATAAATAAATCTTTAAATCTTCCTAAAATTCCATTCCAGAAAAAATATTGAAAATTTGCATGATCCTTTATTGGATCAAAAATGCTCATTCACTTCAGAAGTTTCGGATCGCAGGAGTTTAGTCATTTTATTATGAAACTTTTCTACCCATACTCAAGTTTCTTCTATACACACAATTCAAGTTTCTTACGCCAATGTCTATAGCCAGGTCACATCCATCGCTTCGATTAAGGGTTTGAGCCTGATAGTTCGTACGTGGACAAGGATTTTTGTTGATGTTAATAAATTTTGGTATTTGACACGTAGGTATAGCGAAGTACGGTTCGGAACACCGGGGCACACACGAAGGATCGTGTATGCGGAGGGAAACTCAAACTTGCGGTCTGTATAAACAGAGTAAGCCTTTGTGTACGTATGAATGGGTCCTGTACAACCCTGTGTACAAGCCCCTGGCGAGCTTTCTCGTAAGTGCACGCGTGTGTTCTTCGATGCTATAATGACATTCGCTTTTGATCAGTGTCGTGATTAAGATCGATGTTTATTGAACATCCGTTTTACCAGATAGACACGATGTCGACGACGCAGGAACAAAATCAAATTAATTTTCATCTCAATTTTAACTTTTAGGAAATAAATTATCAAATCAAATTAATTTTTATTTCAATTTTAACTTTTAGGAAATAAATGTTGAAATAAAATTAATTTGTATCTCAATTTTAAATTGTAGGAAATAAAATCTTAAATAAAATTAGTCTATATCTTAATTTTAAGGTATGGGAAATAAATTCGTTTAAATTTTTGAGATTCTGATCAGTTACTGATTCTGATTGTGTAACGAACTAATAGTGTATTGCTTGAGAGTCATAGATTATTCTATGAATTAAAAAACTAAGAGATTATTCGAGAATCGAATACTTTAGTTGGATCGATTTCATCAAATTGAAATAATATTTTATCGTTATATAATATAATAATTCCATGGATAAAAAACATGTTGAAAAAAACGTGATTTTGTCTCAAAATGGAAAAGTTTTTATCGCTACTCAAATTCACTTTTCACGAATGAAATATACATTGATATCGAGCTGTATCAGAATCCGTCGAAAATGTTTTTCTTCGCGAATGCATAATATTATTTGTAAGAATTCGCAAGGATTCAAGAATCGCCAGACGGTTTACCAGACTGAGAAAAAGATTCGCGCGGGGTCGAAGGGAAAAAAAGAAAAATCGGAGTACACACAAGCGCCGCGGGTGCAAACAATGGGTCTCGAGAAGAAAAAGCGGAGAGCGCGAGCCTCTACGCGAGGAGGAACGTTTGTTTAGATCTTTGCTATACAAGCCAAAAATCTGGCGTAACACACAAAAGAGAAAAGGAAACGAAAGCGATGGAAAGGATTCGCGAGGATGTAGAGAGTGAAAACGTGAAAGGAAGAAAAAGGAAAGAAAAAAGATGCTGAAAGGAAAAAAGATTAACAAAGAGTAAAAATGATGGAAAGGTACGAAATCAAGAGGAAAACTTTAAATAAGAGTCTCGAGGAAAAAACCGTCTCTGTTTTCACGTGCGCTAAAAAAAATCCACGGGACGACCATTATTAGATGCTGATAATAAAATAAACGTTAATATACAATGTTATATTGTAGAAATAAAATAATTTTTTAATTTAAAAATAATATTATATTGTTATAGTAATTTCAAAATATAAACGGAAATTATAAAGTACTTTTTTTTAGCATTGACAGATTAAATTGAAAGTTAAAAATATTATAAAATTGGTTTAAACTATTTCGAAAATAAAAATGAAATTTAACGGGATATAAAAATTTCCTGAATTTAAAAAAATTCGAGTGAAGTTGATAAAAAAAATGGCAATTTGATAACGGAAATGAATACACCGAGATACCCGGCGAGTCAATTGAAAGCAAAGGGAGTCGAGACCGCCCGTTTCCTCCCTTTTCTGCTTTTTCCTATCTGCGAAATATCTCTCACGTATTTGCAATGTCCTCGGAAATCGAGAACCGACCCGAGCAAACATTTCGCGAGCTTTTCGTCTTATCAGAAATAATTTTTCTGATACGAAGGACTCTTCACTATTTTTTCCTCATTTTTATTATATTATTTATTTAAAAATAATATACATAGCAATTTTTGATAAAAAAAATCTGGAGTGTTTACTGCGTTGGATACAAATTTTTCATTTTATTTTTTTAGATAATTACAAAAAATTATTTTTTTAATAATTTGGTCCTTTTTTTATTAGGAAAGATTTTTCTGTCTCCGTTGTACTTTGATCCAAATTTTTCATTTTATTCTGAATAATTACCGAAAATTGTGATTTTTAATAGTTCGCTCGTTTTTTTATGAGTAGAGATTTTTCTGTTTCCGTTGTATTTGTTCTCCTTCGAGCAGCGAATTATTAAAAACGAGAGGCAAAACTTTTGAAAATAAAAATAAGCGAATCCTGTAGCGCAAAATGAAGTCGAGTAAAAACTTCTTGGTCATATTAAGCTAATTAAATGTATTTGTATGAGCGTATAAATTCACTATGAAGATCCTTTCTCGCCTGTTTACCTTTCCGGCTCGTTCTTCTCCCTTAATTTTTTTATTTTTCATCTTGGACTTTTTCTTACTCTTCGTCGTTTTTTCGCTTTATTTTTCCGTCTTTCCTTCCCCCCCGAGGATTTTCCTTCTTTCTCCGTCTCTCGTTTCCTGAACCCGATTAAGTGTGAGCGTATCCACGAAACTGTAGGAGTTCTCCATTTTTTTCCTCTCTCTTTGGCCTCATGGGGCTAGCGACGGGGGACCGACGCTCCTTCCACTCTCGGAATGCAAATTTTTCTTGTTCGGAATCTTTTTTTTCCCATTCTTATTTTTATCCCTCGTTCCTTTCTTCCCTCTCGCTCCGGCTCTCGTTTTTATTCCATGCCTAAACGACGAAACTCATTTCTGGACGACTGGATGCTAATTCGTGACACCTGTGACGAGAATTCTTAACTATGAAATTCTTTCGAAATCTGTTGAAAAATAATTTAAACGAATGATTAAAACATAACTTTAAAATATGATTTTTTAATTTAACAAAAAAATGAAATAAAAATTAATCCTATAACGTATAATTTTTTATTCATATTTTATCTTGATATTATTTTTTACACAACCATCGAAAGGATTTTGAAAACGAAGCTCAAATTTTGTATTATCGATTTTTGTATAGTAGAGGATTAGAGAGTTAATTCGTTCGATTTTCGATGATTTTGAATAGAACAGCTCGTGCAGAAAAGACTCTCGGGATGGCACAAATGAAAAGAGTCCAAGTATCGGGGATAAGATTTCTTCCTACTGATTTATATTTATACATATATGGATAATTGTGTGGGGTTAACGTTTCGGGAGAATCTGATGGGACTCCCCATGGCTGCGGTCGAGCGATTAGCATAACCGGCCGTACCGGGTCGCAGAGGCTTTTCGGCCGATAACTATATACAAGAATATACAGATTCGTTTCTTCTTTTTTTATCTGTTTCACCTTCCGATATCCCGAGTCGTTACGATGTCTCCTTTCTATATTTTATACCTGCTAATGCGATAGAGAACGACGTAAGAACGAAAATCTCACTTTCAACTAAAAAAATCAACCGAAATTCCATTGCGAATGAAATTTCGTGGAGTCGGGATAAGATCGATTGTTAAAATTCGTTCGCGTTATCATTATATAATTTATTGGTTCGTAAAATGAATAATTAATAATGTTGGATAAATATTTACAAGACTTTTCTAACCTCGATACCAATTATTTTATAATTTGTACTTAAAATATTGGTGTATGATAAAAATTGATAAATTTTATTAAATTATAAAACAATTTTTTGAAATGATTTATAATATGAAGATTATTTCAATCGTTGGATTAATAACGTAATTATACATATTACAGCATAATTATAATTATGTAAAAATAGAAAATTGGAAGGATTTTAATAATTTAAAAAAAATTCTAATTTTCGTAAGCGTTGAATTTAAAAATTTAATTTTCTTAAGCATAGAATTCCCTATATTTCGATTTCTCTCTCTCGATCGAAAAATGACCTCCACCGTCTCACATCTTTCGCGTCTTTGAATTTCTTTTTTCCCGTCTCTCTTTTCTTCCTCCGTCTTGATTTCTGAGACTCGCGGGTTCACCCTCGCACATCTTCTCGAATAGCGGAGTTATCGTTTTATCGCTGAACGTCCTTTTCTCCTGGTCTGTTCTTACCTCTCTTTGTCTCTCGTTCATATAAAATCTCGGCAACTCCCCGCTGCGTCAATCTCCTTCTCTCGGTCTAATAATATCCCGAACGTCTCGACCACACGCTCGCGAATCCAGCGAAGTCAGGCGCCTTTTTCGCACGAATATTCCCTCATCAAGGATTCTCGCCTCGAATGGTCCATAAAAAATGGTGATCCAATACACGACGTACAATATACGCATCCATGTTCTCTTCCTCTCTCCTCCTTCCTTATCTATAAATCGCGTCTCCTTCATATTATTATTCCAGCATAACACTTGCTGGCAATTCTTTGTGTCTGCTCTCTCCTTCCTTTTATTATCCTGTCGACGTTACGCAATTTATTGAACAAGGACATCTCTCTCGGATTCTTTTTAATAAAGGAAGGAATGGCATGATCCAGAATAAATCTGATTTTTCGTTCTCGATTATTATTATTATTATTATTATTATTATTTTAATTCATTTTTATTATTAAAATTTTACGTTTCAGAAAAAGTCCATTTTTATATTTGAAATTACGTAAATTGATATTTTTTACATTTTTTATATTTATATTTTATCTAGATCTATATATCTATATTTTATCTAGAATATTTTACCTCTCACAAAAACTTCATTAATTTAATAATTAAAATTTTATTTTTGGTGTGTAATAGACCTTGCTCTAAATTTCGCAGTGTCGCTGAGAAATCTTGTACGTGGAGTAATTAAATTTTAAGTTTGAAGTACTTGTTTCTTTGCATACACTTTGTGCACTTTCAATTATGAAATACCTCTGATTAAAAGAGAATTTCCATCTTCATATTTTGAAATTTGAGAAAATGTCTTTGAATATTTATTTAAAAATAATTGCGTTATTTGATTTATATTTTGGGAGATAATTATAAATATAAAAATTTCGTATATGTTAAGGCTTTGCAGATTTTTCCTCATTTTCCTAATTCGTTCATCAGGGTCAATCAATAAATTGTCAATCATTCGTTAATTTCGTTAATCATTAGTTTTTGTTCAATTTGAGAGGTAATTATAGGAAAATATCAAATTTTCCTAAAGTTTGGTATTCCAATTAATTTTTTATCTCCCCTGACTTTTTTTCTTTTCCCTCTTCAATATACATTTTTGGCTCTCATCATGGCAATAGTTAGACTATCTTATCAAGCTCGAAGCTGGCTCGATACTTTCGTTAATTACCTCACTCTGTACCCCGTAGAACTAGTTTTCACGTCGTCCTCGCTCGGGCCATTCCGGTAGGGAACTTAAACGTTTTTCTCCCTGGATCTGTCTGCAGTTACACGATCATTGCTCGTCGAGATTTCAATTGAATCTGCTACCATTACAGTACTCGTTAAAAAAAGAAAAAAAAAATTTGTTCACGTTTTTATCGAAATAAGAGCCAAATAAAAAATGACACTGAAAGTTTTTTATACGATTTGTACAATCCATTCGGTTGATAAAAACGAGATAAAAATCGGACGAAAATTGTTTTCTCGAGTTTGGATATACATTTTTTTACCAAAAGCAAAAGCAGTGAAGATAAAGCAAATCACGTCAGTTTTTTCGTCATTTTGGAAACGTCCCGAAAATTGCTACATATCCAGGGGAAAAAAAACACTTGGAATATCTTCCGTTTGAACTTGTAATCTCTTTTCCGTGTTTTATCTTCTTCTTTTCCTCTTTCTCTCGCTCCTGAATCCCGAGGGATGAAAGCTTTATAAAGAGTGGATTCGAGGAACCAATCGAGCGTACATGGTCCGGGGAAATCGATTGCGAACCCGATTGCCACTTTCACGAGCGCAGTATCTCGCCTTTTGCTTTACCCTTCTCCGTTTATTCTCCTCCGCTACTCATTTCTTTTCCTCTCTTTTTTTTCCTCTACGTCGTATTTAACTCCACACTAAGTATTGGGTGGATTTGAGTTCTCAGTTTCTGGCAATTCGTTTGAAGAAAGATCGAAAAAAGATTCATCAATAGAAAGAATTTTCAAATTATTTTTATTATCATAAAAAACAGTTGAATAAATATTGAAAAAATTTTCTTCCATCGATTCGGGGTACTTTTCGTATCGCTAATAAATCGTGGTACGAGTAAAAATATTTATCAAATGACCAAGAATAGTGAATACCGAAAGGAATGAATATTCAAAGTTTGGCATTTCTTTTCTCCCCGCAATATTCTTCTTGACTAGTGGATAGGAGATCGGTTTTTTCCTTCCTCCTTTCCACTGTTGACGAAGGAAATTCATCGTGATAATTACTGGTGAGCCTTTGGAGAGAACGGAATTGGAACAATGAGTACGAAAGAAAAGCGAGAACCCACGAGGATGGAAAATTCATTGGACAAAGTTCTCTGTTCGGGAACCGCGCCGTCCAAAATTCAATTAAGAAAAAAATCCACCTCCTCTCATTCCCTTTCTTCTCTTATATTTTTTTTTCTACACTGTACTTTCAATCGATAAAATGGTACGAGATTGTTGGAGCACGTATTATGTCCAATGTGCACTTGGAAAATTATTTCCAGCAAGGGAGATGAAAAAATTATGAAAAAGATTCATCTGGAATTAATTACGTTAGATTCAATGAATTGTATTTTCGTTGGAGATAGTGCAGAATTTTTCATCAATTCATTTTTCTACTTTTCATTATACCAGAGATATATTAAACGGTTTATTCAGGGTTTTTTTTGTTTGGTGACGTTTCCGATAAACATTTTGTTGAAAATGTTGTCTATCTATATTAACAATTGACGATGAACAAAAATTTGGTAAATAACGTAACAAACAAACATCAGTACGCCATTTTGCTTAAATGGTAAATTATTCGAACGTACAAATCCCGAGGAGATCGAATCCTGAGTAACGAGCTGATCAGGTTCAAACCTAATCCCTATTTGTCGTGCAAACGAGGCAAGTACAATCCGATCACTAGCTCGAATTATCCCTATCCTTGATCATTATTATCAAAATCGAGTAGCCCTATTGCCTATTATCAAGAACGACTAAGCAGTACTTCATGATAAAAAAATCGTTCACTTGGATGATAATCTCAATTCAAGATTCATTTGATAAATCAAACTTTATGTAATAACTTTTAACTATGATGATAATTATGAAATTTTTAATGTTCAGTGTAATGTATATTTGATGATCGTAATATTAATCGAGCCAAAGTTTGAGGTACTTTGATTCGAGTAAAATCTACTTTTCAGTGTCGTATAAAATTTCCCCTCGAATCAATTCCTATTGTAATTCGAGCACTCAAAGCACTTGTAAAGCTATTATAGTAAACTTTGTGTCGACAGAGACAAATCAAACTGGAATCAAATTGTTAGTGGGGATTAATATATTGCAAACATGTCCGATTTAGCAAAATAACTGATGTACTCTAATTAGTAATTCCATTCTGTTATAAATTCAATGAAATGAATAATCTCAAGATTCGAGATCTGTTAAGGTACGAACGTGAGACGTCTTGCTTAAATGGAAACGTACATATAGGTACCTGTACGTATACAATCCTGCAGGAATTATGGACTGAGTCTGGATAATTGTCTCAGGAGTATATGCACGTTTCCAATGCACCGGGTGCTCTCCAAGTAGTCATCTAACATATCATATTAACATTCTGACCAACAATTTTAATCGAAAGGACATTAAAATTTGTGACAATCGAATTCACCATCAAGGCTTGAAGTTTGACAGAGTAGAATTACACTGGTTCAACTGGCAATGATCATAAATCATCAGAAATCAATCCAGTTCATAGATGCTTTAGAACAATTAGACCTAGAATAACGTTAAGATCTTGCCATTTCAAATGTTGAACTTCAGTAGAAGTTTAAATTGGATTGGTTCAACCCACAATGGCAATAGGTATTCAAGATTCCAACGATGAAAGTATCTATACTTGAGGACTTTGTAATTAGAATTCTTCGGATTTAATCGATTCCACTTGTGATTTCAATAAATTGTATGATATTCGATGAAGAAAGACTTCAGCACTTGAGGTGACTTCAGTGTAGGTTTCAATTTCTGACGAAGATTTTGTTTTCGGACACCCCGTACATCCAGAATTTGCGATAGCCAACTTGACGTAATATGTGAATAGAAGGAGGGAAGTCAAGCTATTTGGAATCTTGGTAGGGTGCATTGCACCTATAACCTTGGAAATGTACACGCATAACTTTGTAACAATGAGAAGGGCATTTTCAACAGAATTCAAGCTGTTGAATTGTCACGTGTACCTGACGTTCTCATTGTCAAAAATTGATTCGCGCGGATGTGTTTCAGCGCACGAGCGCAAAGCAACTATTCCTGTACTTTGAATTCCTTGAATACTTGTCTGTGATAGTTCAAGCGAGAAATATCGGTCAACGGTTTTGCGAGCCAAAATGGCACAGTGGAATTCTCCTAATGTTCTTCGTTTCTCTTACCCTTCGCTTTATATTCTTGTCGGTTTTGTGTTCATATTCGGTTCGTAACTTTTGCAAATTGGATTACTGTCTTGTTTCTGTTGGCAGATTTTTGCAGACGCTAGGTAAAGTGAATAGTTAGCAGTTATTTTGCTTCAACGTTTTAGCTCCAATAATAGACATTTTGATGATATTGCCAGGTTCTTACTTACAATGAAATGTTGTTGTTTCCGGTTAGTTCTACATTCCACATCATACAGTCCACGGGAAATTGTTCGAACTTTGTCATTAACTTTAATGAAAAGTACGGAAGTAAAGGGATGAATTTGCATCAATTAATTCGATGACACTAGTCACAGATAATACTGTCATCTAAGTACTAGTAGTTAATTCTTACGACAGTGTACAAGCATGGCGCAGGTTAACGTAGGTGGTTTCGTAAGCACCGGGAGGCTGATGAGGACGATATGTTCGGAAGGTTCGGCGTTAATTCGATAACACTAATAGCGATCTTTGTCTCGTGTGTCGCCAACAATTCTAATACCAATCGACACCTATCCAATCTATTTGCACAGTTATCAACCACTTTGATACTTTCAATTTCTTGATCGTAGTTTACAACTACTGTTATATTATCATTTGTTTGTTTGTTTCGCCCAAAAATACACCTAAAAGTAATGGTTTAGATAATTTTTTTTAGATTTCTTAAACATCACTCACAATGTTCAAACATCTTAGATAATTTTAAGCATCAATTCATTGGAAACCTTGTTTTGATCTTTAATTTAGATCAGTGGTATCAGATGGATAATGTTTGAAAATGTATTCTGACCATTGAACAGTTTTTAGAAAATATAATTTGCCAAAAATTTGAAGAATTTTTCACTCACTAAAAAAACTCTTCATATCATTTGAAAACTCTCATTGTGATTAAATTCCGTTGGGATTCGATGTTCTATTTTAATCATCATTTTGACGTGTCACACTTTCCAGTTTTATGTAAATACGGAGAAGACACGAGTCCTCGCAAAGACGGAAGAGGATTGCAATTTGATAATTCAGTGGGAATTCACTTGAGAGGTGGCCAGATACACATTCTCGGATACTCGGCGACACGATGAGAAACACTCTCGGAGTTTCTTCCTCAGTAATTCAATTAATTAAAAACTGTCTCATCTCATGTCATCTTAGCGTGACACGATTATAATGCATATTTCGAAAGTACATAGTTGTTCAACAAATTCTTGGTGTAAACGTCACGCTTCTCTCTCATGGGATACACCTAGTTTATTTTTACACCAAATATATTCTGTTTTTAAAAAATTGGTCATGTAAACACAATCAATAATGAAAATAATGTTGCGTCATCATTATTCAAATGCGACCGAGATTGGACTGTGAGTTGTAGATCAGAACATTAAATAATATGAGATTTATAAAAGTCAAGCAGCGTTTAATTTGACAGATCAATAAATAATGGATGAAAGATTCAGGTAAAAAACGGGCTGTTTTTTGTGATTAATAGGGATGAGTTGAGAAAAAGTTCAAGGTTCGAGATATCCTGTTAATTATAACTTTTGCGTGGTTATTATATTTGCTTGTATATAAATATTCTCGAGTGTGTACTTTAAAACTGCAAAGTATAATTGGAGCATCGTCGAAGGTTCCGTCCGTCTGGCGAGCTCATTCCATTTAGCAGTGTGGACAGGGGCGTCAATTAATCCGAAAGATCATTAAGTCCTCGACTGGGACGGCGACGACGATTCCTGTGTCGCTGCCAGGATCGTTTCTACTTCTCTCTGCCGTCTCGCGGTCTTCTTCCCTCCTGATCTCATTCTCCTCGTTCCACACTTTAATTAACGAGTCTCTTCGTTCTCTTTTCCCACGCTATACTTCTCTTCGACTTTTTTTCTCTCTCTCTCTCTTTCTCTCTTCCTTGTTCTCTTCTTCGTTTTTTCCTCTCCTTTTTTTCTTCCTTTTTATCCTCTATGGTGTCGTTTTATCGGTCGTTGACTCATCCATTTTCTTTTCTCTACTTCTCTCTCCTTTTCTCCGGCTCCACCGAGAAAACAAGATGCACATGCATCTTTTTGTACTCACGACCCAGCGAGATTCGTCCCAACTTCGTTAGGGAGATGAGATTTTATTTTTATTCTCACTAACGAAGAGACGAAAAATCGTAAAGTTTCACAACTTTTTTCCTGCGTTCCAGGATGACAATTTTTAGAAAATGCAATTACCTTCCGTTTTAATTATTATATACCTTTTTTTGAGGTTCAATACGAGACCCAAATTTTCGCAAATTTACTTCTTTTTTCGCTCTTCTCTCTCTCTCTCTCTCTCTCTTTTGCAGCAAGATGTCGAAGCGAGCGAGAGAAAGTTCATACCTATAGGAAAGTCGTTTGATATTCGACCTCATCCACGGCGAGAACGACGGGAGGTCGCCTTCGTGAACGAATTTTCAAAGTCTAGGTGAGAGAGGATGATGAAGATGAGGTGCTCTGCAAGAAGCCTGAAGAAGAATTAATTATTACCCTCGTTCTCCTCGTAAAAGAACGAAGAACGAGAGAACGACACGAAGAGAATGTTACACAAGTTGGGGAAATTCTCATTCAGGATACTCGTCATATTTAATCCAACATGAAAATTACAAAGAAATATTAATTATTTTCCTCTTTATATTTTCATTATGAGGGTGATATTACAATTTGCAGTAATTTAGTCCGCGAGTCTAATCTTTATTTCAATTTCCCTCTTCAGTTAATTTCCGATGTCTCTCGTGCCAAAACCATAATCCAAACATTTCTTGAATAATAAAATTATAAACTTTTGAATATTGTCTATAGTTCATGTATTTTATGTATCTATCTTTTAAGATTGAGATCTTAGCATTTTTAGTGAAATCTTTTGAACTTGCAGAAAATATTCCAAATCAATTAAAGAACAACATACTCAAGATTAAAATCGATCCAACGTAGAGTTTATTTATGTTATAACAAACAAAATCATAAAAATGTTTATCTTCAGATTTTTCTAAAAAGTTAATTAAAGCTTCTTTGATGTTATATAAAAATGTGTAAAAAATTTTAACTGAGGCTTCACTGATCAAAAAGTCGAGGTACCAGTCGAGATTTCTGCAAATTTTCAGGAAAATCTAGAGAAAACTCTGTGACCCAAGGAATACTTGAGAGTAATTTTTACTTTTCGTAAATATGTTTTATAATTTTTTTCTTTGTTTGAAGGCGTTAATTTTCTGTGTTCGAATTGTGAAAGCTTCTGAAAAGAAATTAAAGTTTTCCAATTTTAAGAAAAATTTAGTTCAAGATGGTAATTTTTTTTCTTAAAATAATGAACGCAGTAAAACCGGTATCAAAGAGAGCGTACATTAATTCAATTTAGGTAAAGGCAGCGGGGTGAGAAAAGGGTTGGGAGTAAGTTATAATGATACGAGACCATTGTGGAGTTCAGATTATCGAAGTGGTTGAGAATTTCCGGAGGTAAACGAAGAATTCAACTGATAAGGTGTGTGTACGTAATAAGGGAGCAAAAGGGGCCTGTGTCTACTCTCAGGAAAGGTATTATACTTGGTAATCTCATCCAAAGTCTCGGAGGTTAATGCTACTGTTAGCATATTTGAAAAGCTGCCCTCCCTAATCCTCTCCTCGGCCTGAACTTTTTTCAACCCGGCACTCTGCCTTCTCAGCTTTCTTGAAACATATTCGTACGTTAAACTGCAAAACGAAAAAAATTGAGATACCTGTTACATAATTTTTTATATGTAACTTTTCATTTATGTGAATTTCAACAATTTTTTTATTATCTATTGGCTAGTAGGGGAGACCGGGGCACGACGGCCCCCTTAAGCCTTGAAATTATTTTTCACAGTTTTTAATCATTAGGTTAACTTCATTTGGTCCTATTTTAAGCAAATCTATCAAAGTTTTACAAGAACTGAAAAAAAAAAATTTTTTCTTTTTTGGGGCACGACGGCCCCCCCAAAAAAATCTTTAAAAAAAAATTTTTTTTTGATAAAAAAGGTTTTAAGCACATTTTTACGATTTCCGTACCTTTATAATGTCATAGGCTTCAAATCTAGTGAAAAAAAATT